>JASDQU010199057.1:12011-28031 GCA_032191745.1 Picea mariana
ATGTGTGAAAGGTAAGTAAACAAGTGTATGTTTGAGGTTCTTTATAGTTTTTGTGAGATCAAAAGAACTAATTTATGTCTGTTATTATTCCTTTCAACTCAGTGAGAGTTTAATTATTTTCTGTAAAAGCATTGTTTCTTCAATGGATGTGATTCGATGATTGGCTTTGGCTTTAGTAGTTGTTTCTTGCCTGATAGTGGGAAAGATGGGAAGCCTACTTGTCTACGAGTATGGTCGTGTCTTTATCGACACATGTAGCATCCATTATCCAGCATCCATGTAATTTACAAAAATAGCAACAGCTAATAACATGTGTATGCATTGATGACACTGTAAGTTGGAATACGCCTTCTATAGGTGCCTAAAATAGTAAATAAATCCCCTTCAAATCTATGCCCAACATTCTATAAATCTACCACTAGTAAGAATTTGTAGAGAACGCCCTCATCGTTGAGTGATCAAAACAAAGTTTAAGGGTAAAGATCATGCATTGTTCATTGTTTTACATGTAAGAATGATGCACTCTAATTTGTTGGTAATTTTGCATCAACATAGTTAATTTATTGTCATGATTTCGGGCCCTTCTTCATTTCATATAATTGCCAAACATTTAATGCACATTGATGCCTTAAAATGATAAACATTGTATTTCTTGATGTTTAGTTTTCCTCTCGAGACCTGAAAATATATATTTAATATTCTTAACTCTTTGAGACCATGACAGAATTTTCCACTAGGGTGGTCGGTTACTGATGACATTCCTAGCTCCCATGGTTTTAATCTTTAATTTTTTGTCTTTGATGCCTAAGTCTTCTTTGGATGGAGGGAGGTTGATTTTATTTTTTGGGGGACATTAGACTTTGGGGAGGTTTTTCTTCCCCAAAGCCTTTCCTCCATTCCAAAGGAAATTCCTAATGAGTCATTCCATTTATGTTAAGTCGTCAATTGGAGCAGACAATAGTGAGCATACATATAAGGGTAGACGGGAGAGTATCATCCTTGCAAGGACCCTATTAAATTAGGGATTAAGCCATTGGGTGCTTCAATCATCCATTCTTTTATTGAACTCACCCAAGATCAATATTCATGTATAGGTTATATGATTCCATAATTGATCATCGAAAAATTCTAGTATGGTTGTAATTCTTTGAATGGAATTTTCATCAACATTGATACCATAAATGTTACATTATTTGTTACTTACTTTTCATGTCAAAGCTCCCAAATATATGTTTAACACAGTTTTTAATGTTTGGACTATGACACAGTTTTCCACCATGATTGTGAGCCATTGATGAGATTCAAAACAAGTTTGGCTCCCATGGCTAGAACCTTCCCATTTCCCTGTGGCCTTTCTACTTACGAAATGTGTCTAAAACACAATTTTAGCAGTGTATTGTGTTACCACCATCAAGAAATCTAACTTTTCTTTGTTGGCATGATAACAATTGAGAAATTCATATTGGTGATTGGGTTTGTGACAAGTGATATTTGAGTAAGAATCCTGGTGAAAAGAAACGCATAAGATCCTTCTTAAAAGGCATTTGAAGTATGGTCATCAAATGTTAATGGTTTCTATTGCACTTCTATGGGATTCAAGTATTTGAAGCACATTAATTCATGGAAACAGAGGATGGCCTAGACTTGAACAACGTTTATAGAAAACCATCTAATCCTCAAAGATGTGCTTTGCATATTTGTGTTGGCAAGAAGAAAAGTCTCTGGAATACTGTGAATTAGAGGGTTAGGTGGAATCAACCCATCATTTTAATTCAAAATGGGCACAATTGTTACACGAGCATGTATAGAGTAAATATGACATGTTGGACATTTCATAAAAACTCTACATTATTTCCATTCCCAAATCATTATACCAAATTTGTTGTGAGTTTCTATTGGATAGTCTTTATTGCTAACATAATTGAATGGTTTAAATATCCTCACAATAGAGGATTCCATAGCAACATTGGCTTCATAGATGACTATAAAAGAAGAAGTAGAAATTCTAGAGTGCCCATCTTTTTCCTAATACCCATAACAAGAGGTTGTAATTTTAATTGATCTCAAGAAGCCTTTGGTTTAGGTCAAAGTATTCCAATCTCATTAAATGACCTACACAAAACTAACAATGGTTCCCACTTGAATTGATTTGGATTCTATGTTTATGATGTAATCTACGAAATTCTTATTCCTTCGATAATTTCATAAGCAAAGGTGGAATTTTCTTTGTTAAAAATTATCCTTGGCTATTCAATGCAAGTGAAAGAAAATCAGAGTAGAAAAGTAAATTTCTTTGTAGGAGGTACACAATTGAAATGTTACAAGCAAATTTTATTATGATTAACTAGCATAGTGAAATTTAAGAAGTATTGGAACTTGGTTTTGATTTAGAGATTCTCAATATTGTTAGAACAGGGTATAGTGAGAGTTTTGTGAAAGTAACACAAGGTTCCAATGTCATGGAGGGTTTATACATTGATATGTTTGTTTTTACAATGAGCTTATTACTTTATGTCGTTCCATACATGTTGTGCTTTTTTGAAATGGATATTCAAACCTTGTTTATGATGAGCTCATGTGACATGTATTCCTTAAATTGCAATTATTGGTGAAATCTTTTTTTTTATGCTTCGAATTTGAAAATTGGACATTAGACCCTATTTTGATGATCTATTGCATGAAGTTCATTACAAAGGATCTCCCAAGCATGAAAAACTACAAGGAGAAGTCTATTAAGAAGTCCTAGGCGACAAAGTGCCCTTCATGGGCCAACATTCTAGTTTTTCTTTTTTTTTTCTAATGAAATGTACTAAATAGTTTTGTTAATTTTGGGTCTCTTTGCTAGGTAGTACACCTACCATGCTAGTGAATTTAGGTCCTAGTTAGGTGGCTATAAGGGTTTTGGGAACAAAGACATGGTAATCTCAGTATTAGGCTATGGCCACCTCTCTCTATATTTGTATTACAATGTCAACTGGCTAGGCCATGACTTTTTCTAATGCAATAATATATGTTATTGTTTAAAAAAAAATTATTACTAAAAAATGTAATAATTGAATTTTAAAAATTAAGCTAAATATTGTATCAATATTTCACATTATATACAAAAAGAGACAAATACATATGTTCTTGGTAGAGACCTGCCTTAAGAGAAAACCATAGCATCTATCAGTGCATTTCTATCATAATTGGTCATATTGTTCATGTTATACTTCATTATCAGAGGTTTATATCCCAAAAAGAGGACACCAAAACAACTCTTATTCATATATAACAATAAAATAAAACCCGGCATAACAAATCTAACCAGTATTAAGCAAGAGGGGGAGGTGGACTCTCCTCCACCACTAGTTCCATAATCACATATTTGTCACTTGCCTACTCTTGCACTGTCCCAAATGGTTGAGGGTCCTCGTTAATTTCTATTGGGTGGGCTTGTGTAGCCACAGAACTAGTCGAGTCCTCCATTTTTTGCTTCCCCTTCTTCTCTTCATCCATTGGAGTGACTATAATCTCGACACCAAAGATAGCCTTACACACCGCCTCAAATTTTCCTTCAAAAATTTGGATGGTGTATATGATGCCTTGTTGCTCATCTTACTTCTTCTCTGTGGCCTTGGTGATCATGGCATTTACCATCCATTATACTTCAGTGATCCGGAAGCATTTGGTCTCCTTGGTATGGGAGTAACCCAGGTCTAACACCTAGCATCCCACCTCCTCCACAAGTTGGTCATCCAATATCCTTTGTCTTTTGTCCCTGACTTCTTCCTATATCTCCTCAACCCGCATTTTCACAAAGTTAGAGAAATTCTCCACGAACCTGGGCCTCTTTTTTGTCCCTTGTTGTTGTTGGTGACTTCCCCGTTGAGGGCGCCTTCCTTGTGGTTCCCACGTCTGGTCTTCTTCCCCCTCCTCCCCCTCAACCATACCGCGCCACCATCTCAACCCAATCGCTCACACTTCCAACTGATAGTTGTCGACCATGAAATCTCACCACCAATTCTCCAAATAAATGACTAGGAAACAATCAGGGTATATAAGGCTCCAACCCCAAATTGGCTTTGCTCCCATAGAGACATCCCAGACTATCAATCCCTCATAGAAGCCCACAAAAAACCACAACACCGCGTGCCCAAACCAAGCACCACCCCCCCGACCACACTCTAAACAAGACACAAAGCAACAGAAAGAAAGAACATGCTGCACTGGATGGGATGTCGATAGTCAAGGTCTAGAAGTGCCCCGAACACCTTAGCAACATGCTTCCATCACTCTCCTTAGCAATTGACTACAAGGTTCTTACTACAAACTAGTCTATTGGATAAACCACTACGTCTAATATAACCAGGCTCCACTCACTTCCATTATTTTAGCTCCAATGTCCTTCATCATAGCACTAGATCCCTCATAACAGGTTGCATTAAAACATAATGGCTCATCCCTCCCTTCGACCTTCATTATGTTATTTCATGTATTGCTCTGTATCCTCGCCAACCATCAACATGATCCTTGCATTGAATGAGAGGTGTCTCTTACACCCTCTTTCGATTTCCCTTCACCTAGTTTAAACATCATGTGCTTGCCACCTATTGACATCGTTGTCGTGGTGAATCTGCCTTGCATGGTGGTGGTGGAAGGACACACCTCATCCGTCTTCTCCCCACTTGATATCACTAGATACAAGGAACAATTGAATAATATTAAATCATAAAAACTTAGAAATAAATTATTAATAATAACTTTGCTTTTGTATGAATTGTACTATAAAGTTTTGTTAATTTTGGGTCTCTTTCTCAAGTAGTATACCTACCATGCTAGTCAATTTAGGTCATGGTTAGGTAGCTATAAGGGTTTTGGTAACAAAGAATTGGTAATTTTGGTATTAGGTTGTGGCCACCTCTCTCTATGTTTGTATTACAATGTCGACTAGCTAGGACGTAGTGTTTTCTAATACATTGATATATATTATTGTTAAAAATAACAATACTTTTTATTATTAAAAATAAATTATTAATTGAATAATATTAAATTATAAAAGCTCAAAAATAAAATATTAATTATAATTTTTTAATAAAACATATTATATTTAATCAATAATTTAATCTTTTGTTACCACTAAAAATGATTTAATAATATTAAATTATGAGGGATTAAAGATATTTTTATGTATAGTTGTTATTGTTTTCCAATTAATTATATATATATATATATATATATATAACATTGATTACTATAATTAAATAATTATAATATTAATAGCGCAGTGGGCTAGCTAGAGTGGTTGTGTGCTTTGAGTTTCATGCAGGAGGTCTCGAGTTCGATTCCTTGGGCTAGTAGCCTCTATTGTGTGCCTCACTCAATGTCACTGCTAGGTCAGGGGTCATAATAAAAAAATAGCAATGAAGATATTGTTGACAATACACACATACACTCAAAACACACCAATTTTAGTGGTTTTTATCATTTTACCATGTATATGTTTGGTGTTAATATGTTTGTATACCTATTGATTGAACCAAACATTGGGGATTTTTGTTCATTAAAATATAGTTTATGAATTATAAACTTAGATTCATTAAAATCCACAACATAACAATATGAAACCATCGTATATATGAATTAAATAAAAACACTAAGAATACAATGAATACTTGACATTACTACACTCTCAATTCTACCTGGTCACCCACATTTAGTTCACCACATACATTTACATCATCATCTTCTTGACCCAATGCAACAATTGCAACAAGTAAAATTTTGAAAACCATTTTTCCCTTGGGTGTATAAGGAATATCAAACTACCATTTTTTATCCATTGTTTACATGTTCTAGAAGCACAAATGGTTTGGCTTGAGATGCCAAAATTTCTCTACATTTGTCACTAGAATATAATTCACTAAATAGGTCATGTCTAATCGATATCATTCTATCAAAAATATCAAACCATTTACATTTAAAATCAGACATCTAAAGGACTTATAGTGCAACAAAATTATTTCGTGAATGTTGCCTTCATAATCAAGTTGTCCTTATATTGGGTTTGTGTCCCTTGAACTTGAATGATTTGTTTGATCAAGTGCAGTAGACACTCCACAACCACATGTTTGTCTACCATGATCCACACTCTCCATTCTAAATGATGACCTTATACCCACATCGCATGATATCTTCTTACTTTCATGCATAGACAATTTGCACATTAAAATCAATAATTATTCTTAAACTTCTAACAACACATAAATATGTTTTAATCTAAATATACACACTTGGTCTCTTGATCCATCACATACATCATTTCGCATCCATTTCTCTTTCCTTGTTGGTTAATCCCAATTGATAAATTTGTTAATTCACCCGTTTGTTTGTTTGCTCATTCACACACATTTCCTGATATCCTCCATATTGAACAAACTGAATTTATCCATTTTGTTCCATTTATCCTCATTTGCAATGTTAGTAAGCATTTAATATTATTCATTTTTTACGAGGAAAATAGTTATTTATTTAAAAACACAATTGTATCTAGATATACATCAAATAAATATATTACCTCTCAAAATCCATGTTTCTCCAATTGTTTCAAGTTTCTCTCCTAATTATTCTTCATCGTGATCACCATCCCACGTGATTAGAGAATCTATATACATTTGTTTAATAAACTCGAACATAAAAAAGAAAGATTCATTAATAAGGAACCCTTTGGCCATGGACCTTTTAGGTATTGATTGTTGCCTTATAAACCCCTTAAGTGTTTTTATGTGCCTATATAGGAAGAGCATCCATCTGCAACTCACCACACTAGCTAAATTAATGTCTTTGACCAAATGGACCAAAAGATGGACCTAAGTATCCATAAAACTAGTAGGCAACTTTTTCTAAAAATAACAAACAATTTCTACTATTTCATTGTGCCATCTAGGGATGCTAGTGACATCGCTTTGGATGTGATCCACCTAAAGTCAACATGCCAAGAGTTACTATTTAGTAACTTCATAAAAGTTGTAGTACTTGATATTTTGGTGTCTTGTATACTTGTTGAACATAAATTAATGGTCCAAATAAAAATAAAATTAACCACCTTATAAATGCATATAATTGTTCGTTGGCATGTCACAAATCTTGTGTGAGACTAGTGCATCCACGTATAGCTATCAAATAAATATAATGAACATATGCATACTCAAATAGGTTAAAATATTGTAATAATATTACAAGGGTTGGGCATAAATTATGGATTCTAGAAGAGAAGGGGCAAGGGAGGAGATGGAGTACAAGAAAGATCAACTCCTAGACTATTCAGAAGACCCATATGAAGGTTTGGAGGTTTTTATCTCATCTAGACATAAGGAACCATGAAACAAGTTTATGGGCTTTGGGAAGTAAATTCCTACTGTAATATGACTAGAAAACTTTAGGAATGGAACCCAAAAGGGTCTTGAGGGAAGATTATTTGGGGATGTCAAGCACATTGAAAGATTAAGTGGGGATTCAAGCTCAAATCTTCTATTTGGAAAAGGAGATCAAGGCTTGTAGAGGAGACAAGCCGAAGGAGGAAGGAGTTAATGATAGTCTTGTTGCTATTCAGGAAGAATTGGAAACAATGAGGGACAAGACTCCTCACACGAGACCAAATCGAAAGGAGGGTTTTCAATATGGAGAAGGACTACAGGCGAGATTTGTTGGAAGAAGGTTGGACTTTGAGGCTTTAAGTGGTTTGGAGTCACAAGAGAATAGAGACAGGGAAGAGGGGAAAGAAAACTAGGGGAAGAGAGAAAAATGTTGTGTTAATAAAAAGAAGGAAGCAGTGAAGATGGTGTGGGGGAGGATGTGCATCAAGCATAGAATAGAGCATCGCGGTCTAGCCTTAATAGGTTGATTTCATGGACGTCAGATGGCAGAAGAAATGCTTATAGAATGGATGAGGATGAAATGGGCTCTAGTTTTGGGGTATTCTCCCAGATTTCAAATGATGGTGTGGGGATGGATAGGGTTCATATCAAGGTCAGCGGAAAACATGAGAAGAATTATGAGGCAACAATTGTACCGGGGCATGTCCATTATGCACGTTGTTGAAATGGCACCCATGCTTCGATCCAAGAGTGGAACCCATATAAAAAAAATATTGGCCTAGGCAAAGCTTCCAAGGTTACCTCTTGAGTGTTGATCAAACAAATTCTTCAAGAATATAAGAGATAGTGTTGGAAAGACACTATATGTTGACATTTCTTATAAGACTAATTTGCAAAGAACAATCACAAAAATTCTAGTGGAGGTAGACCTAAGTGAAGGGATCTCAAATAGTATTGAAATAGTAATGTGTTCACATTCATATAGACAAATAATTGATTACATGAAAACTCCCTTCAAATGTGTTAGATGCCATACCTATGGGCATGTTGAAAAACAATGTAGTTTTAGGTTTATAAAAAAGGCATGGAAGAAGATTCATTATCAAAATGAAGTGAATGGTGGCTTAAAACCTATAAAGGGGGAGTTGGTACAAGCTAATGGTTTGTTCAATGAAAGGGAAAATGGATATGAAGATAGTGGGCTCAACAGAAGATTCTATGAAAAATCTAAAGTAGAATCCAAAAAGAGCACAAGACCCTTGTGACAAATCTCATAAAGGAAGGTCAATGCCAAGCAAAAAAAAAAGAGGTGATAGAGAGCATTCAAGCTAATGATATCTAGCAAGACAAAATTGGTAAGTTAAATCCTATCAAATAAAATTGGTAAACACGCCAAATGTTATATTGTTACAATAATCAATGGGGGGAGGGAAGAAGATTGCAGAGGCTTTAGGTAAATTACTAAAAGGATGGGACTTTCATGCACAAGATGCAAATGGGATTTCATGTCAGTTAATTATTAGGTACAAAAATGATATTTAGTTATTGAATTCTTCCTTTCTTGCAGCAGGTATCTATACATATTTTATGTTTCAATAATTGAGGTAAAGCATAAATGTGATAAATGGACAAAGAATAAAGCTACAGGAAATTTCATAGCAAAATTGGATTATGAGGCAAAATTGGTAGAGGAGCAAAGAGGTGAAAAATTATGGTAGTGGAAGGTGGTTTGAAAACTTGAGAGTCTTCTCAAAATAAGAATCTTTTTATGGTGTGCTTTGACAAATAAGATACGTATGTGGAATAATGGGTAGAAAATAAATTGGAGTTGTCCGGGATGGGGTCTTTTATGTAAGGCTAATAATGAAACAGTGGATCATGTTTTTGCCCTATGTACTTTTGCTAATTTATTTTGGAAAGAAATATTGCAATTGATTAGTGGAAAAAATCAATGGGATAAGGATCCCTTGGTGAAGTGTTTTGAGTATTTGTGTCATGACAATTATGTTGCGAATCACACAGCCTTACCATGCTTTGTTTTGTAGGGGATATGGCTAGGCAAAAACAATAGATACACATCTAGAGCAAGTGGCCCATCAAATCAAGAGTGCATATGGGGGAACCAAAAAAAATTCAACTCCAAAAGCTACATGGGATTTAAAATTGAACCTATAATTGACTTTAAATAGCCTAGAGCTACTTTAATGGGGCTTGTCAAGGGACCCCATGTAACTGTGGTTCTGTCTACATTTTGTTTCTATCAATTTCTCATTACATTACTATAAAGTATGGGTTGGACATGGAACTAACAATCGAGCTGAGCTCTATACTTTGTGGCTTTTGATGCAATCTATTGCAGACATGGGAATCCCAAAACTTCAAGTATTGGGAGATTCTAAGTTATTTATAGATCAGGCTAATGGGTGAAAATATGATGTCAAATTTTTTTTTTAGCCCGATCATGAGAAGAGTTGTGCAGATTAAAAGAAGGTTCGACACTATATCCTTTCTTCATATTTATGGAGAATTTAATATAAGGCAAATCAACTCTCAAAGGAAGCCTTGTCTCTACAAGAAGGAACCATCACAATTTAAGAAATTAGGGATGGAGCCTTGATACAAAAAACAATATAAAGGCAATACTTATGAGTAGCAATTAAAATATGTAATTTTTTTCTTTTGCAATAAGACATTTATGAAATTAACATAGTTGTCGACTCGAGAAGTACCGTGACCTGAAAACGAAAAATCTAGCCCCAAAAACTTATATGTTTTGGGTCAGAAGCATCAAAATCAACCCTAATTTCTAAAAGTGGTTCTATCAGTAGCACATTTTTTCTTTGGGTTTAAAATTACCACTTTTGCAACCATGGCCTTAACACCATCATAATATTGCCAACAAAAAAGACCTTAAAACCAACCTCGACTCGAAAGGTAGCCCTAACAGTGACACCATTTTTTGTTTTCAAGGTTAAAATTAAAACTTCTTTGAAACTTTTGGTCTTGACAATCAATATTGTTGCACCAAATTCCTAAAATCATTCCCCAAATCAAAAAGATACTAGGGATTAAATTGCAAGTTTTTGTAATTATACCCTTGACAACCAGTGCTTGGAACCAAAATCTTAAGACCAACCCCCAAATCGAAAAGAGACGCTATTAGTAACTCCCTCTTTTTTTCAAGTTAAAATTGAAACATTTTAGAAACCATGATCTAAAAGCTTAATACTATTGCAAACAAAATCATAAAATTAAAAACAAGAAAAAAATTATATAAATAAAAAAAAACATGTTTTTTAATAAAATTAAAAAATAGCACTTTAAATAAAAATAAAAACAACATAAATTAAAAATGAAAAAAGAATGAAAACATCAAATTCAAAAGACAAGGAAAAATAGCGAAAAATAAAAATAAAAACAAATATGCATTTACAACCAATATTAAAAAAATACATTAAAAATTATTTAAAAAGAAAAACTTAAAAAAAAACAAATATGAACCCACCATTGTTTATATAATCTTGTAACAATATTGAAAATATTGAAAACTAGTTAATAAAAGTAATAAAAAGGAGTTATTATATGGATGATAGTTTACACTATCAAGGAATTAGGATTATAAAGATTTAGCGTTGTTAGGTTGGGGATTATAGATGTTAGGGGTTGAGGCAAGTAAGGGTGTCAAGCAACCGACATTATGGTGATTAAGATAGATTTATGTCAGTTATTAAAAGTATAATGCAATGAATATAATTCAAAAAGGGGAGTTATATTGATTGAATCAATATATATGTTTTTACCAACTATTCGATCATGTGGGAAACCATATATATTGAGAAATCACTGCCTGGATTTGCATGAAATTTATGCAAATGGCACAAATTGATGTTTGTTCTCAAAGAATAGTACAAAAGTCATCATGATCAGGTACACAACAAAGTTTTAGTTAATTCATTATTTTAATTAATTACAAACAAAAAAATAGACACACCCCTAAGACTGGATAAAAAAAGCACAAGCAATTCATGAGAGCTAAAAGGGGCCTTCCAAATGACCATTCACAAGGAATGATGAAATCCATCGATGCAGCAAGCCAAGAGAAGGTATGAATGAGCAATTACAATATTCTACACCCAAGGTGATGAAATGTAAGGGGCCTCTTAGTCTCTATTTTTGGTGCCTTCACATTCCCATGGAGAAGGGGTCATTGACCTTACAGATCAAGCAATTCACAAATTTAAATAAGTTGGGAGACCCATGTAAATTTTCCAGACTGACCTAAACATTAACACCAATTTGGTGCATCCCTTCAAACTAGCAAAGCACAAAGGACTTTCAATCTTCCTATGACAATTATATGTTTCAATTTTTTTTAACCTTGGAGTGTTATTTGGATGCCTACTTCTAAGGTTCAAATCCAATCTAATATATTTGGTACCTTTTGTGTGAAAAGTTAATATTGCTAAAGTTGAAAATTTACTTGAAAGGGAATGACATAAGAAGTACACTGAATAAAACAAAACCAAGGAGTAGTGGCATGGAAACAAGGAAAACACCGGCCAAAAACTCAGATGATGGCGGTGACAAGGACCCTATGAAGATTTTTTTTGAAAAATCCCATGTTGTACATACCTCTGCTAAAAGAAAAAGAGAGACCCAGAAAACAAGACTAGAAATGCCTGAAATTCAAGAAAGTCCACGGGAAATGGATGTAGATGAAATTATTAAAGAACCCAACTGGTCAGAACAACGACTACTGGAAACCTAAGAAATTGATGAATCTTTGGTCACCCAAGAACCAAAAATATTTGAGGAAGAATCTGTAACTCTTCACCACTTTCACCACGCGACCTACAATAGAAATTACAAAAAAATGTTAATAGAGAAGGTAAACATGAAAAACAAGAAAGTGTCTGAGAAATGGAAATTAGAAATTGATTTCCATGGGGTTGCACCTTCAAAGAGTGTACAGTTTCATGAGGAAACGAGAGAGGCATTGAAAGATTTTTTTTGTGATATAGAAAAAGAAAAATTAATTTTAAGGGAAAAAATAAAGGAATTAGAGACAACTCTGATACCGAGATCATTGTTTGTTGAGTCACTAATCACAATTCAACCAAAACCTACCCTAGAGGATGTCCCATAAAGTAGCAGTAATTTGAAAGGTTCGTCTAGTTTGTTGTCGGTAATGAGAAAGTATCTTGGAGATGTAATTAAAAAACAAATAGACTTAATCCAAGAAATATGCGAACTTGCACAAAGCTCCACCGGTTTTTCAGCGAGGATTATGCATTTCAAACAATATCTCCAAAAAGATCTGGAAAACAATGAAGGTCTCTACAAGGAAGTTGTGGGAACATTTGCGGCTAAAGCTTCAAGTTTAAGTGACACCCACAAAAGAGAACATAACCTTCCCTCTAGTATCTGGATGAAACAGATCAATGCTTGCTGGTTGAAAATAATTAAAATCTTAGGAGAAATGCTAAATGAGCTAGATGTTGTGAAAAGTAAGAGAGGTGAAGTTTTCTCAAAACTTGTTGATCTCACAAAGGAACTAGATGACCCAAATTTATTAATGGACACGATACTTATGTCTATAGATATTATTAAATCAACTTGAGGCATTAAAAGTTGCATGGGAAAATGAGTTCAATGACTCAATAGAATTCTTCGAAGATGAAGATGAAAGGTGGTTGGTCCAATATATTAACAAGAATGTTGACATTGATGACAAGTTGCACCAATTGGGTATTGACCTAACATAAATGGAGAATGAGTTGTTCGAGATAAATACCAAGCATGAGATCATGGTGGCCACAATGAGGGAATACATAGAAGAGTGGCTAAGAAAATCCCTAATCAAGATCATCGAGACAGATCAACATGAAGCAGTTACAACATTTATGCCACCTCCAGCACAACAACCATATACAAAAGAAGAATCATCAAGCAACGGTTGGAAGGACATTTCCATCATAGTGAGTCAAGTAGAAACCATATTCTCACACTTGCCATCTTTTCTTCTACAACTGTTTGTCATATTTCCTTTTCTGTTCTTAGAAACCCGTGAAACCTAAGGCTAACCCTTGGCTGTTTTTATTGTGTCTTCCAGGTCTCTTTCATTTTATGGTCTGTAGGAGCCCCATCCCAGTCCTCTTTGAAGTACAAACACAATCTCTTTTATTTGTATTTAAAGACATTTATTGCCTATTTATTAAAGACATCTATTATTTTTTTAGGTTCCTAGAGAACTAACTTGGGACATAACATTATTGGTTTCTCAAGAATTTTTAATTTAAGCGCGCGATTTCAGATGTGTGTCTATCATAATATTTATTGGATTTAATGGAATGATCATTTAGAGTTCTTTGTCATATGTGGTCCATATTTTCCTTTCCCTTTTGATGAATATTTTTTTCTACTTTGATGAATGATGTGATGGAAATGCCATTCTTCTTTACTATATACTCTTTTGGTTTATGATCTTGTAACATATTGTAAATACTTGCTCTCTACAAGATACCTGGTCCTTTCTTAGGTATTATTTGAATGTGAATATTTATTTCAAGAATAAGACCAGAACTCTCGCAAGCCTTTTTATGCTCTTATATGTTATTTGAAATAGAGGATTACCACCTCTTTAAAAATGCAGGGGGATTTATCCTCGTGAGGTTGACTTAAAGACCGTAAGATAATATTTCAGATCAACAAACCCATCTCTAAAATAAGCCTTGGATTTCTAATGATTCTTCAATGTCATCCATCGAGTCTCTTCCATGGCCACCCACCTCCATATAGTACTCAATTCCTTCTCCCAAATGGATCCCATGAATTTAACTTTTGCCAAAGTCTCGAGACTTGTGGTTGGTCATCGAATTTGGCCTCTATTATAATTTTAGAGTATACGCCCGACAAAAAAAATTATGCAATGTATTGGCGTTTGAAAGGCCTTTGATGTGCAAAAACATTAATGGTGCTAGAATTATAATCAACATATTCGATGGAAATTATCATATAATTTCGTACCAATTCTAAATGAGTATACTTAGAATGGAAATAATTGAATTGATATGTGGAAGGAGATCATGGTATTGCCCGATAGTGTGTAGGGTGTAATGTGGAGGGTGCCAAGAAAAAATGTGTCGGTTAGGCTACATGTAACACACCCACTACGGAAACTTAAAATTTTTCGACTTTTTCTTCTTTTCTTCGAGGAACAGAATCCCCGAATTTCTATGGGGCCTGGTGCAGACCCTAACTTCCCTTATCCTTACCCATGTGATCGTGGGCTATGGCCACAGACCTTACCAGAGAGGTGTTCCCATCTTTCTCGATTCGGGGGAATCGTGATACAAGCGTTCCCATGCTTTCTGTCTTTTGAGGTGCCGAAACCCGAAAAGAATCTAACAACTCATCGCATTTATTAATGGTTCGGATTAAATTCTGGCACTCTACCTTTCGAGGTTTCACACACCGGGTTTTCGCGATATATATATAAAGATGAGGGATTCATACCCTTCAGTTTTCTGGGTGTCAAAACACCGAAAACCTTACATTTCCCCCAAGCTCATTTCATGGTTTTGTTAGTCGGGATTTAACGATATGCAAAGACAGGAAATCTCGCTCCTGGGTTTCTCGGGAGTCGAAACTCCAAAGCATCAAACTTTAATTATGCTATAATATTTCGGGGTTTCGCAAGTCGAGGTTTCACAACTGGCGAGTACAAGGGAACTTACCCTTGGGTTTCCTGGGTGCCGAAATGCCAAAACACCAAACTCAAAACACGCTATACTATTTCGGGGTTTCACAAGTTGGGATTTCGTGACTGACGAGTACAAGGGAACTTACCCTTGGGTTTCCCAGGTGCCGAAACGCCGAAACACCAAACTCAAGACACGCTATACTATTTCGGGGTTTCGCAAGTCGGGATTTCATGACTAGCGAGTACAAGGTAACTTACCCTTGCGTTTCCTGGGTGCCAAAACGCCAAAACACCAAACTCAAAACACGCTATACTATTTCGGGGTTTCGCAAGTCGAGATTTCACGACTGGCAAGTACAAGGGAACTTACCCTTGGGTTTCCCGGGTGCCAAAATGCCGAAACACCAAACTCAAGACACGCTATACTATTTCGGGGTTTCGCAAGTAAGGATTTCACGACTGGCGAGTACAAGGGACCTTACCCTTGGGTTTCCCGGGTGCCAAAACGCCGAAACACCAAACTCAAAACACGCTATACTATTTCGGGGTTTCGCAAGTCAGGATTTCACGACTGGCGAGTACAAGGGAACTTACCCTTAGGTTTCCCGGGTGCCGAAATGCCAAAAACCTGAGGGAACCATTCTCTCTGGTGCAAGGTTTCCAGACTTAGGCCATAAAATCCTTCAACGGGTTTCTGGGTAATTGTCACCAGGCTTAGTGACCTGACTAAAAGGCCTTCTTAAATTACCAAGCTATGAAGTCTGTGACAGGGGCGAGGTAAGCTCGTATGTTTACTAAAACGGTAGTCCCTTCAAGGAACTCACTCCGGCTCTGGAATGTGAGGGAGTTTCTCGGAAGGAGGTGCCGTCGGGAAATCAAACCAAGGCACCGCTTGAGTTAAGTAAATGGGACAATTCTCCCGAGAACGGACTCAAAATCTGAACTTGCTCAATATATATATAT
>JASDQU010199058.1:9285-19356 GCA_032191745.1 Picea mariana
GACAAGATGAACTGGGATTTCCTAAGAAGGATGTTGTTAGCCTTTGGTTTTGCAGAAGATTGGGTTAATTGGGTGATGAATTTGGTCTCGAAGGATTTCTTCTCAATCCTGCTAAATGGATCTCCCACCAAAACATTTAATGGTTCGAGAGGCCTTCATCTGGGAGACCCTCTCTCCCCCTTCCTTTTCATAATTGTGGTAGAAGGGTTAGGTCATATCCTCTCCCGGGCTAAAAGAGTAGGACAAATCAAAGGTATTCCCCTTATCGAGGGAGAAGAGGCTCTTCCCCATCTTCAATTTGTCAATGATAATCTGTTGTTAGGTGCCCCAAAGGTTAAATATGTTTCTCGATTTAAGTCCTTTTTAGACCTTTTCAACCTTCCCTCAAGAACTATCATAAACCAAGAAAAGTCCTAGATGTTCTTCTTTAATACCCCCTATATCGTGCAAAATCACTTAGCCTATCTCCTAGGCTTTCCTATCTTGACTCTCCCATCCAAGTACTTGGGAGCCCCCATGTTCTTAAAAACCTGCCACAACCCATCGTGGGAGACCATTCTAGAGAAAATGGAAGCCAAGATGAAAAGTTGGACTCATTTCTCTCTATCGTTTCTAGGGAGATTCCTCCTGATCAACTTGGTTCTCTCCTCCCTCCAAATGTATCTCATTTCTCTCCTAGCAGCGATGGTGAAGTACCTTCAGAAGATGACGTCCCTTCAACAAAAATTCCTTTGGGGTGGGCCTTCAAAAAATTCTAAATGGACCCTGGTTGCTTGGATTTCTCTCTGTCGGCCAAAGTCTCAAGCAGGTCTGGGTCTCAAGGACCCTCATCTGACCAACTCTACACTGGCAGCCAAGCTTTGGTGGAGTTGGATCAAGCCCCTTGCAACCCTCTAGGCAAAGCTTTGGAAGTCAAAGTATACCCCTCACATTCCTCTCCAAATCCTAATCCGTGCAGAGGGGTATCAATATGGGCTCAGTGATTTGGAATAAGAGATGGAAGAATCATAATCTGGTCCAGGCCGATTGTTTCTAGGAATTCCATGATGGGAAGTCTACTCTCTTTTGGGACGATGCGTGGGAACAACTACCCACTTTAGGAGGAGATGACTGGTTCTTATCTTTAATAAATGCCCTTGACTGGGTGGAATGGGTGAATCTTCACCATTTTTGGAAACTGAATCCCCCTCGGACTCCACCTTCATGAGGTCCTCGAAACTGTTAAGAGGAATGGCCAGTGCAATGGAAGGAGGATCTAAAGCTTTCTATCTCTGAAACAATCCAGGAGAGACAAATCAATATTCGTGCAGGGGGAGACATCATCCACTGGGGTCCCCAAGGTAATGGAGAATTCATAGCCCAAATTGCTTATAAGATTCTACAAGGGGTAGGAACTCAGCAAAACAAACCCAATTGGAGAAAAAAAATTTCCTTTCCTATGGCTGGTGCCCCACAAAAAACTTATAACGTGGGATTGACTTCTCAGGAAAGGGTTTGTTGGACCTTTAAGGTTCATCCTCTGTAGGGAGAAAAAAGAAACCCAAGATCATATCTTGACCAATTGTAGCTTCACCACAAAACTATGGGACATAGGGGCTACTAACTTCCGAAAAACAAACCTCCAAAATGAAAATGTGGTGGCAACCATAGAACACTGGAGAGAAAATCCTTTTAACAATGACATCATCAACGAACTTTGGGATATTTTCCTAGGACTCCTTATGTGGAATGCTTGTAAAGAAAGGAATAGGATATTTTTTAAAGACAAAAGACTTACATTAGTTAACTATGGGAGCTTATCTATAGGAATCTGACCAAATCAATTGCATTGATTAGATCCTCAGAGATGGAAACATGATTCCGACATGAATAAGATCCCCTAGATAAAAAAGAAGGTCCATGCCAAGGTCCGGGACCACTGAAAACCCTCACAGGTAGGGTTCATCAAACTCAATTTTGACGGTGCTTCAAAGGGTAACCTGACCTGACAGGCACAAGAGGGATCTTCAGAAACCATCATGGTGAACCCATTCTCCTCTATGCTTCCCCCCTAGGAACTACATATAACAACATAACAGAGTTAACTTGCCTCAAGAGAGGTCTGGAAATAGCCATGGAGAAAGGCTTCTCAACACTAGAGGTGGAAGAAGACTCTCTTCTCATAATAAGAGGTATAGAGCACCTCATGAATGGGGGAAAGATGGAGAACATGATACATAACTCGCACCTAATCCATGTTTTTTTCTCCCTTGAAACTTTGATGGCTTCCATTTTAGCGATCGTAGTAGAGACAATTAGGAGGGAAGACAACTCGGTAGCCAATTGCATGGCCAACATAGGTGTCAACTTGGTCGAGAAACTACGGGTCTAGCTCCTAGGGTACCCATTGCTAAGTGGAATGGAAGGACAGATCCAACGTGGATGTCTAGACAAACTAAATAATTGGAAGAGCGCCCAAAAACATGTCGGCGAGGACACTTGTGAACAGGGCCCTTCGCATGACGTGCGAACCTTGGAAAAATGGCATAGAGAGGCTCAAACTTCGATGGTGGAGATTAGGAGCAGCTCCCAAGTAGTGGACACGCCATCCGAGAACAAAACAACAGATGGGAACCTGTTGGGAAACATGCGTGACAATATGGGGCCATTAAAACAGAAGGACAAACGCAATAGAGACTCTTTGGGAAAGGATGGTCCAGAAACTGGTTAATCTCCTCATGTTGAATAATGGCCAAGATGCCCAGATGAGAAAGGAATGCCCTAAAGGGAAAGTTAGTTATAGTTGGTTACATTGCAAAAGTATCACAAGAAATATTGGCGGCTGGAAGATGAAGTTTAGACCTCCATTCAACATAATTGCCATCATTGATAGCAGTGAGAAATATTCCCAAGGATAGCATCGGATCCATAATACTACAACATGTATAAAAGATGATGATATCAGCCCCCTTAAATTCATCAGTCGAGAGAACAATTTCATCCTTCTCTCCTTTCATTGTTGTTTCTAGGTCATCCCTAAGACGACTATCAGTTTGATTATTCGAGTTAGTATGAGTAAAAAGATGGTTCGACATTGGATTAAAAAGCAAAAGAGAGGCCATCGAGGTCACCATGATAAGGAAGCAAGATCCTCGCGTGCCCCCTGGTTCCCTACTAGAGCAGAAAAATAAGTGACGACATAAGAACAACTCTAAACCCATTGCGATTTGGACGAGATTGAGGCCGCCAATGCAGTTGAGGACCGTGTTTTGTCTAGAAGACAGAGAACTAGGGATGAGGAGATAATTCAAGAGGCGATCAAGTGGGTTCCTGATCTAGGAAACCCTCGCACGATGGACACTAAGTACTTCCAGATGGTGGAAGCCTACTGGATGAACAAAGCTATGGTGGATCAGGCGATCATTGAGACCCAAAGAAAAAATGTGGAGCTCCTCTAGGAAGTCCAAGTCCTGGAAGGAAAATTTGAGCTCTTATGTCGTTCTCAACATGGTATCAAGTTTCGAGTTAGCCAACTAGATCACCGCCAGGACCAATGAGAGAGAGGAAAGCAAATTGTCTACCCCCCAAGAACTCTGCATAGCCTGATCCTGATTGACGATGAAGAGGAGACGAGCCGACAATAGAAAGTCATCCCTTACCAAGTAGAAGCAAGAAAAAGTAAGCTAGAGCCCACCAACTGCCTTAGCTCAATCCAGAGTCTAATGCAGAGGACCCTAGGATCTCTTTAGGAATCTCTTTTTAGGGTCGAGTATCTGTTAGTTCATTTTCAGTTTTCCTTTTTTGTTGTTGGTGTGGATCAAAGAATTTCTGATAATGATAATGCTCGTCGTCGCAGGTTCATGGTTTGTTATTCGATAGATATTCTCTTGTCTATCCCATATGCACTAATGAAACTGCATGTACAAAATTTAGAGGCTCAGTTTCCCTTTGAGAAAGGCCCCCTGGTTCCACTCTTTTTGTACTATATTTTGTGAAGTAACAGAAGTTCTCCTTTTAACTTACATTTAAAAAATAAAACAATGTTATTTATTTTTATTAAAACTTTAACTTTAAAAAAATAAATATAAAAGATGCATGCAATCATTATGGGCTAAATGTGGTATTGTGGCCATCTCAATTTTTACATAACCACTTAAATTATCTCGTTGCACTTCAATAGAAAAAGTGTGTTATTACCAATCATTTTGATAGATCCCCTTGTTTTTTATATAACTATTCATTAATTTTTTATCAAGTTTGAGCATCAAAACTATTTATTGATTGGAAATGTGCGCTATGTGTGCTATTACGAATCGATTGATAGGATCTCTTTGTTTTTTTTATATAGTTATTTTTTTTTTTTAATAATTATTCATTTCTTTGTAATTACTTATTGATTGGAAATTTTAATCTTCTACACCTTACATATGCTTGAATGGTTTTTGATGACATCTCCATGTATGAAATAATTTTCCTTGTACATATTTTCATATGTGTAATTGCTTTTACTTGTCCATCTATTCATGTGTGTAATTGCTTCACCGTTTGTCTATTCATTCCCATTTACTAGCGTTTTTTTTTTTAACAAGTGATAGATTTTGAACTCTTTGATTTGACATCCAATTTCATTTATGCGTTGTCTATGTTGGATATTCATTTTTATATTCAAATTATGGCTTGCTCCAACATTTTTACATTTCCCACCATGTGTTAATTGTCTTATCCTTTTCCCAAACATTGTGACTCAATGTTGTCTCATCTAAACTTCTCCTCTTGGTATACAATGCCCTATTTTGGGTTTAATCTTGAATATTTTTTCGACATTTCTCTCTATTGATTCAAATAATCTTCTTGATATCTTTTTTATTTTTTTACATTGGTTTTTAATTCCAACATATATCTCCCTTTTCTTTGATAGTCATCTTCTAACACTCTTTCAATCTCAGTTTTGTCCTTATATGTGATTTTTAATACAATCCTTTGTTTTAATCTTTTATAAAATCTCATGAAGGGATGGTAAGTTTGAGCTTATGATATTGTGAAAGTGATATTTAATGAAATATTTATCAAGACAATGATTTTTCATAATCTATTGAAAGATTTTTCAAGAATTTGCAAGATCTTATTATTCAATAAAATATTTTCCATAAAATTATATATATATTGTATTGTTGATTTAAATAACTTTCAAATTTTTTAATATGTTATGGGAATTTGACCATATATTATATCTATACATTTAAGAGTGATTCTTAAAATTTTCCTTAGTGGAGAGCTACATTTGTAAAGGGATTGTCCACATGCATAGAGGGAAGCTAGTTGAGAGTAGAACCAAAATATTGTAGGTGACAGGGGAAAATTCCACATGATCCATGCATTAATGAATAACCATCATGATGAACATTAGTCTACATTATTCGAGACATCATGCTACAATAAGATAAATGATATATATTTTTTATCATTATTAATAGATTTAGGAGAAACATAAAATTTCATTTCTCATAATGTATTACTACGATAAAAAATGATGGTAATTGATCAAGAGGATGCCAACCGAGTAGAAATGGCCTCTAGAGTTAACAAATGAGTAGGATAGTCGATGAAATATTATGATATTTACCTTGGTGTATTCAACTACCTTGGGATACTCTGATCTAGTTATAGGTATGGACTGGTTAGAAAGTCATGAAGTAGTGTTAGATTGTAAATACAAGTATATTTACTTCATAGATGATTTGGGACATACAAGAATATTAGTAGGGATGAATAAAGGAGTATCATTAAGATTTATTTCAGAGTTCCAATTGAAGAAAAGTTTGAGGAAATGATGTCCACATGCATAGAGAGGAGTTTGTTGCAAGAAGAGCCAAACTATTGTAGATGATAAGGGAAAATCCCACAAGATCCATGCAACAATGAATAATCATCAAGCTAAGCATCAATATACAATATTCAAGGCATCAAGTAAGATAAATGGTATAAAGTTTTCATTATTAATAGATCTAGGAGTAATAGTTCCATTGGATGTAGCTTGGATATTTGGGAGGAATGGTTGTTACCCTCCCCACTAGGTTCAATTCCTTGTAAGCGATATATGATGCCATTAAATGGGTCTATATGATGCTCTTGCTGTTGAACCTCCAATATTCCGAAAATGATCGGCCTTCCCATTTTCTCTCGCGGATTTTAGGGGGGTGGGGGATTTTGTGGATGTAGCGAGTACCAGTCTTCGGTGCTCTGAACCACATATGAAAAAAAGAGGATAGGTGGTGACAGGTCAGGAATTTCATGAAGAAGAGCTCCGGAAGATTAGTGTGGAGAAGAGAGCTAACTTTGCGAAGTCGCGAATTGCAAAGAGATCTAGACCATCAGATCTAGAAGGGTATCTGGCAGAAGATCCCTCACTCCAGAGGTCGAACATTCTGGAGAGTAGTAGAGAAGCAAGGAGCCGAAAAGTCCTAAAGGGAGAAGTGTGGAGCCGATATGAACCGTTGGATCGAGAGGACACGTTGCACATATCTTCTAGTCTGAAGATTTATCACTCCCGAGTTTTTGTGGAGAGGAGGTCCATAATTACTCGAAGCGTGAGAGCCCGAAGTTACTATGGGCCGTTGATCCCAAACAAGAGAGTGGATCATTAATCTGCGAGGGGACGCGTGGACGACGAAGGTTTACTCTATTGGAAAACCACTTCGAAGGATTTGTCGTGTGCATGCATATTCGGCTGAAGCTAAAATTATGAAGAAAGAGACTGGGTCATCCATCTTGACAAGGAATGAGGACCGTTGATCATGTTTTCATGCTTTTGGAGGATAGTAACTCCATAATATTTGGACGCAGTGTGAAGTGAGAAAGGCTGAAGCCTGAAGTTCGAAGCACCATTAAGATTTAGCCCCGGGTCATAGACTGAGGTCGCATAAGGAGGGGGCCTGTGTATGGTGGTTTTGGGTTCCAGTAGGGTCTCGGAGAGCCGATTCGGCTCAACGAATTGAAGGATACTATAATAGGAGGTCACACAACCCTTGGGAGGGGAGGGGGACTGCATCAAGTGGTATCAGAGCTTGATTTTTCTTGTAGGCAACATGAAAAGGAAAGAGGAGATAGTCTGATAACATCAAATGGTATCAGAAGCTAAATTTCTCTTGTAGACATCAGGTGAAGGAGAAGGAAGAGTGTTGATGCTCTATGCATGGAGATCTGTTTTCAAGTAGGCAACAAAAATTTGACAACCATGTGGGATGCAGGAGAAGCTGGAGGTGCTCTCAGTTGCAAGGTAATCCACAGACTTTCCAGGAGGGAAGGAAGAGGTGAAAATGGTTACTGAAGGCCATGGGAGAGGTCGAGAAGGATATTGTCAGTAGAAAATCAAGTCATAAATGGACAAAGAGATTGAGTAAATAAGAACAGAGCTTGACAGGCTAGCATTGAAGATGCAACATGAGTCCCAGGTATGCAGGGTAATCCACAGACTTTCCAGGAGGGCAGGAAGAGGTGAAAATGGATACTAAAGGCCATGGGAGAGGTCGAGAAGGAGACCTTCAGTAGAAAAGCAAGGAATAAATGGACAAAGAGCTTGAGGAAATCAAAACAGAGCTCGACAGGCTAGAATTGAAGATGCAATAGGAGTCCCAGGTACGCTAGAGGTTTGAATGTCCAATGAAGCAAAAAGTAAAGTGGCTTGTTCAAAATTTGTTGTTCAGAAGGCAATAACATGTGTTGAGAAGGTGGCTGAGGCATGCTGAAACCCTCAGTGACACAGAGAAGTAGGTTTGCATTTGCGAGCCAGATGTTGGAGAGATCCTCCGTGATGAGGAGGAGGAGAGATCAAGAAGAGATCTTGTAGATTGCTAGGAGGGCAGTGGTGAACTTTCAAATTGCCAGGTGGGCAATAAAGTGAGATCATTTGAAGATCTCATAGACTTCCAGGAGGGCAGAGGTGAATTTTTAGATTACTAGGTGGGAAATGAGCGGACATCAATTGAAGATCTCATGAGCTTCTAAGAGGGAAGGACAAAAGTCCCAATTTTCTAAGTGGGCAAGGGAGAAGAGAGGGGACTATCTAAAAGTCTCAAGAGATTAGATGAGAGTTTAGATCAACAAGGAGTGCTGACAAAGGAGGATCATAGGATTATTCTGATCATTGGGGGAATTAAGATATTCCTTCCAACTTTCCAAATTGAGGCTAGCATATGTGTTGTAGAGGCAACATAAGGATAGGCAACTATGACTATCATTAAGGAGGAGAAGGAGCATACACTGATGTATGCCTCGCATGTAGTTGGGTTGCTCACTCCATGGGAGAAAGAGTTGGAGATGCTGGAGGATTGGTTGAATGATATAGAACTAGAAGATGGCTGCCAGGAGACAATCATGTATATTGAAGGAGAAGAGCATTCAACATAATTGCTTGAAAATTTCAGCCAGGAAGATGAACAGGAGATGATTGCAACATTGGATCCTACAACAGAATAGGAAGCAAACAACATGGAATTTACTGAGTTGTACAAAGAATTGAAATCCATGGAAAGAAGGGTGATAGTGAAAAGACAACACATCCAAAAGTACAGGTTGGAAACAGATGAAGGAGAATTCTAGTCTGGGGAGTAGATGGAGAGGAACCAACATCAATCTGTTAGAGAAGGAAGCTGCACAATAAATCAATGATGAGCCTGCATAAATGGAATTTGCAGCAGAGTGGCAAGCCAATGCCACAAGAGAGAAAGGCATCATGGGAGATTGGGTTGATCTTCCCTTTGATCAGCATGAGGAGATGCAAGAGAAGGATAGACTGCACAGAAGCCAATCAATAGAGAAGCTGAAAGAGGTGATACATGAGGTAAGGAGGTTGATGTTGAGGTCAACACAAGAAGTTGTCAGCAGGAGGAAGTTGAACATAGGAGGACCTGCAAGAGAATCAGGGAAGAAACAGTAGTAGCAAAGCAAAGGAGCAGGATGACATATCCAAAGGAGAGTTTGGGATCCAGGGAGATTTCAACACTGGAGCAGAGGAGCTCATGATTTTCCCAGCAGCAGAGTATGATGCAGGAGCATCTCTCCACCTCAGAAAAACACCATCTATCCAACACATCAACGTGAATATAAGGAGGGGAGAGATGACAACCCTCTCATTTTACCATCAATTTTAAAATTTAAATGTAATTAAAAGAAAATTAAATGTTGTAAGGTTAGAAGAGCCGAGTTGATGCCTTTGTACAGATTGTAGATGTGATTTCCTTTAATAGGACTGATTTGGACAGATCTTGAGAAACGCTTCAGATCTAAAATGTTGATGTTCATTCAATGTAATAAGCCTCAGTAGTCAGGCACTATAAATGTTGATTAGACACCACTAGAGTAGTTGGAGGGAAAGGCTCAATGATCCACTCTTTTATAAAGCTTTGTATTATATGCCAAATAGAGGTGGTTGTTGTTGAAAGGAGAGAGAGAAAAATCATTGTAATCCAAGGAGAGGAGAGAGCCGAGACTCTACTGCAGTCCGAGCTCACACACATTGTAAATTGACATTCAAATTAATGAAAAGAGAACAAATTTCCTTGTTTATGAGTTTTCTATGAATTTCTGTATTTGATGAATGATTATCTATGTGTTTTTTTATGTTTATTTATGATGTATATGTTCATGATAGGTTTCCATCTGCAGGGATAGACAAAATTCTCAATCTGTGAGAGTTATTAAATTATTTCTGGGTTCTTTAGGTTGTGCAAGGAGTGCACAATAGGGTATTGGAAACTCTGTCAGCCAACGCAAGGAGTGCGTATCTGAAATCTGCTTCAAGTTCAAAGGAGAACATTCCAGGTGGGCACACCAGGATAGTCTCAGACTTAGGAGGAGCCTCAAGGTTATTGAACACCTTTGGGGGGAAAGTTTGTGCAGGAGAAAGAACAACCATAGTTGTTGAGTACTCTGAGATACTTTTCCAGGAGGGCATTGAGCATGTACAAGTGTGCATAAGTGAACTTTGTTTCGAGTTCATAGAGAAGAGAAGTGTTAAGGATAAGATACCCCAGAGTTACTGAACACTCTGGTAAACAAATAGGAGAGAGAATTCATAGTTGTTTAACATTCTGA
>JASDQU010199063.1:17961-28973 GCA_032191745.1 Picea mariana
ATGTTTATTTACACATAACTGAATAAAAGCATCCAATATATTCACGCACATAAGGCATTGTGTCGACTTCTTGAGTTACTTGAGATTCAAGCATTTTTCTATTTCTATATAAAGGACATAGAAAAATTTATAGTCCCTTTTTATTACAGTAAACCCATAAGTAATTTCCAGTATATTTAATGCATTCCATCATACTATTTAAATCAAAGACCAATATTTTAAGGTTTTTCCCCTTGTTCAAAACTGTTCATTTCATGAAGGATTTAAAATACAAATTAACTAGGTTATCTATGACACCCTGGAACAAAAACTATCACAATAATAGTACCCTAATATGACACTCTGTACCGCTACGAATAGAACCTGTGAAATTAGTTTTCAATGCCAGGAGTCAAAACTCGAATACCTTTCGAGTGAGGTGAACTCGTGAATCCTTTGTCCAGAGTGATGTAAGTCCTGCACAAAGGAAAGTTGAGAATTAGTAAAACCAAAGTGAAGGGTTAATTAACCAGAATGAATTATTGAAGATTCAACTACATGAACAATACTTATCTTGAGTTTTTGGCGCGAGTACTTCCCATCGACATCACTAACTAAACTGTGCACCAGCCCGAGGGGAAGGAGTGGACTCAGAAAGGTCTGATGGGTACCCTCGCAAGTAAACATGGGTCCCATCATTAGTTGGTAACCGAAAGACTTAACCAAATAATTCTGGAATGTAATTAAGAAAGAAAACAATGCTATACATTTAATATTTCAATAATCTGACTAATTCACATAGAACCATACATGTCACATAGAGGCGTTTATCGCCATTTTAATATTACCTTTGATATATTATTTACGCTAAAGGAAATGTAACAATCAAGTTTTCAACACATAATATAGGAACAGAGAAATTAGAAGTAATTACTTGAATTATTTAGAATCTGAATTATTACATGCAAGTGGCATAGTATGACTGTTACGATCCTTGTCCAGAGTATGCATAATATATTTAGACTTAGAGTAACGAGTCTATTATAAAATCTTGACATAGTAATGAAGAAATCTCACAACACTCCACAAGATGGGCGTGCGATTATACATCATATAATACAATCTTCATAGTGAATCTTTACGAACCCGAAGAGAACCTCCCTCTTAATAAAAACAGTAATAGTAATGTCGGCTTGAATTGATGTGAATTATAACTAGATTCGAATTGCATATCTCAGAATCAGGAACCAATAGTTCGGAATTTGGAATATTTACAGAACTATATTTTCTAAAACCACTATGGTAAGCATTAAAAATGGAACAAAAATTGTAACATTTTGTGGCTAATACTCATTATCGAACTGAATGAAATCATTTCTTTAACACAGAGGATGTTATTTCAAGTAAAAGACTCAGACATGATATAGCGGATTTTTCCCCTATATTCCTTCCTATCACACAACCCAGATTACCTTTGAAATACAAACTAAGAGAACCCATGACTTTTCTAGACAGTTAAAGAATTTACAAGAGAGTATCAAATCTTTAAAGTCACGGAAGAATCAAGCTAGGGTTAGAAACTCTACCGAACATAACGGAAATTCAAACACACAGTGTGAGACTTTGAAATACAGACTAAGAGAACCCAAGACTTTTCCAGACAGTTAACGAATTTACAGGAGGGTATCAAATATTTAAAGTTGTGGAAGAATCCAAGCTAGGTTTATAACCGTTATCGAAGAATAATGGAGATTTAAACACACAGTATGAGACATTTTGAAAAATACAGTAAGATTTCCTATTCCCTGTTGGGTTAATAACACAGACCAGAATTCCTACGAAGTTTGTAGAGACCCAAAGTTATATCGCAGTGTGTAAGGAAATGGAGGACCAATAAAGGAATGATAGGGGGAGACAACAAACCATAAGTTTAAAATACACTCGAAAATAATTAAATAAGTCTAATGTAGGACCGAGGAAGTCAGAAAGAGAAAGAAGAAGATACGGTGGTTGGTGCACACTACGTAAACCAAAATCGTAGAGAGATCGGAGTAACATGACAGAGATTTATTTACCTGGTTCAGGGTAGCATTCAAATAATAGTCTCCCTATCCTTTTATTCCTGCCCATGATGAACAAAAATTCACAATTCAGGTCATGTTCACCAAGCCAATTTTCACGGGTAGCACTGGAGCATTTTCGCAGAAAGACGGAGCCGAAGGAAAATGAAACAATGACCTAGAGACCCATCTCGGAACTGAGTAATAGCAATGGTTATGAATCCTATACCTTCCCATGTGACAAAAGGGAGGTGGCATGTTTTGCATTGGAAACGGTGGCTAGATGATAGCCCTTGGGAGGTACCCTTGCAAGTCACCATTAATGGACTGGACAGAGGTTTTAATTCAGGCTGACAAATCCTCATTTGAATTCATACCAAGTTATTGTGAGGGAGGAAAACTCAATTAGGGCATGATATACAAGAATGTTGAGCCTAATCTTTCGTTTAGTTAAGGTTTGACTATTTGTTCATTAAATTTAAACGAATTCAGAAGGGTGACGGTTATCGTTGGTCCCCTCAACAATGTTCAACCGGAAACTAATTGAAAATTGTGTTAATAGTGATTGTAAGTTTAACCACAACCGACTCTCACAAGGCCTGTTGTTTGGACAATTAAAACAAGCGTAAAGTCACCATTATGTTAAGGCCTGTAACATTTTCGATAAAGGCATATGCTTTGTTGGAACCCATTTTCGTAAAGACCCTTTATGTTATTAGTAACATTAATTCCATGCAAGGAGAGGGTTGAAATATTATTAAGGCTTTAATAAATGCCAATGCTAAATGCTCATACCTAGGAATGGGTAAAATGATAAGGGTCCTTAATATTATAAACGTTAATATATATATATATATATAGAAAGGATTATATTACTAGTGGGGCTTACTATATATATAAATTTCAATGTCCATATATGAAGATGTTATAACATTTGTGGGGTATTATTAACCCTTCATACTTATTTTAGAAATGTTAAGTAATCTGAAAGGCTAGGATATAGCAAAGCTACCTTTAGATATATGCCTATTGTGCAGTATGAAATAACTCAGAGATAAAATCTTTTATAATGGCAGTTAGTCGTATCAATAAATTGAAACATAAGCCTTGTGAAAGTTAAATAGTGACGACAACTGCCTACTTTCAATATCTGTTTGTCTTTCGAAACAAGTTGTTCGAAGAGAAAGAGTATTAATGTCCCTAAGGAAAACAAAATTTATTTGGTAAATTTGGGGAACATTACATATGGTATCAGAGCAAAGTTTACAACACTTGGACCTTAAACAGGGCCAAAAATGTTTGTTTAGTATATATTTTTCTGTTGATGAAAAAAACTAACAAAAACGCTTACTGTTACAAAGAGAAAATTTGTATTTATGTTGTGATAATGAAAACATAGAATGAAGAGGAGATCATACTTGAGGAGAATCTTGAGCAAGGACCTCCTAGAGAGCCTAGATAAAACAGTGAAGGAATTTCCGCCACCCAGGTTCTGGAAACAATGAGAAACCTTATTGTGGAAATACAAGTTTTCAAGGAAGACAATGAGAAACTGAAAAATGCACAACAAGAAGAAGAATAAATAAATGAAGTATTGTTGCATAGCATAGTAACAAAGAATACCCCAAAGGAAAATAATGAGGGAGAAGAGTTCAACAAAAGAGCCTCCAAAAATTCTGGTCCTGAAGAAGAAAAAGAGGACAACTCTTTCGAAGGCACACCATTAGTAGAAGATAAAACAACCACAGGAAGAAAAAGGAAACAAGTGGACCACCTAGAGGGAGAGTTTAATAAAATCAAACCGTCCACCTTCAATGGAGAATCCAGGACAGAGGAGGAGGCTGAAGCATGGTTATTGGACATAAAAAGTTATTTCCAGATTTACAATTATTCCAGCAACATGAAGGTCAAAATGGCCATTTATAACCTAAAAGCAAAGGCAAGTATATGGTGGAAGGACCTAAATTTGGCCAAGGGATTAAAGGAAAAACAGATGGAGTGGTCAAATTTCAAGAAATACTTTAAGAAATAATATTTATCAGAAAGTTACTATGAAAGAAATACCAAAGCGTTTTATGAGCTATGACTCGGTCAAATGACTATGGATGACCTGATAAACAAATTCTTAGAATTATTAAGGTCCGTGCCTTATATCTGGGAAGACAAAGTAAAAATCCAGTGGTTCGTAAGCTACTTACCATAGTTATATAAGGACAAAATCGAATTTGACAACCCCAAGACCTTAAGCGAAGTTTTCAGGAAGGCCCGAATTTGTTACAATCAATGCAAACAACGGTTTGAATTTCCCAAGGCTTGGAAAGACAAGAAACAAGACATAATGAACCAGCGGAAGAAGGGCTATCGACCCGCCCCTTTCCAAAATGCATCAAAGAGATTTCCAAGGAAATATTTTCACTCCAATAACCAAAACACCCAAGGGGGAGGTAAACCAGTTAATATGGGAACCAATAAGTTTGGGGACAACCCCAGGGAACCGTTAAAATGGTGGGAATGTGGAGAACCTCACTTAAGGAGGAGTTGTCCACATCTAATTTCTACAACAAGGACCACCGTTCACAACCTGCAAAAGGCCTCTACAGTGGGAGATGTGGGAAGAAGCATACACAGGATCAATGCAGCCGTGGATGGCCAACAAGTTGATCACCAGTCCACTGTGGTGGAAGTCGAAGGTAAAGTTAATAATAATCGTGTTTCTGTTTTAATTGATCCAAGAGCTACCTTGAGTTATGTTGCTCCTGGTATAGTGGATGCAAATAAACTTAAGAAAGTAAAGCATACAAAGTCTTGGATAGTACAACTAGCAACAGGAACAAAAAGAAAAGTAACAAATTTCATTTCTAATTGTGAGTTCAGTTTAGATGGATTGAACACCAAAATAAATTTGAATATTCTATCATTAGGGTATTACGATATAATTATTGGAATGGACTAGTTATAGAGGCACAAAGAAATTTTGGATTTTCATGAAAAAACACTCACTTAAAAAGATGAAAACAACATTGTTAGGACAATATAAGGCATACGAAAACCAGTATCAGTTAGGCAGATTTCAACAATGCAGTTTAATAAGTGCATGAGTAAAGGTTGTCATATTTATGCTATCCAAGTGACAAATATGTTGGAAAAAGAAAATAAACCTAGCCTAGAATATTTTGTCGTCTTACATGAATTTAGAGACTTGTTTGTAGACGAAATACCTGAAATTCCCCCAAGAAGAGAGATAGACTTCTCTATCGATCTGCTGCCCGGATCAACCCCTATATCTAAGGCACCCTACTGAATGAGTTTACCCGAATTAACAGAGTTAAAGATTCAACTACGAACTGTTGGACAAGGAATACATCAGACCAAGTGTCTCGCCATGGGGAGCACAAGTCCTTTTTGTTAAAAAGAAAGACAAAACTCTAATATTATGCATTTATTATAGACAGTTAAACAAAATGAAGGTTAAGAACAAATACTCCCTACCTAGAATCAATGATCTGTTTAATCAAGTGGGAGGGGAAAATATTTTTTCTAAGTTGGATTTAAGATCTGGTTATCACTAGGTTAGAATAAAGGATGAAGACATAAGTAAAACAACGTTCAGGACGAGATATGGACATTATGAATTTGTTGTTATATCATTTGGTCTCACTAACGCACCAACAACATTTATGTGTTTAATGAATTGCATTTTCAGTCAGTACTTGGATACGTTTGTTTTGGTATTTATTGACGATATCCTAGTGTATTCGAAAACATAATAAGAGCATGAAGAACATCTAAGGATAGTATTGCAAACTTTAAGAAAATACAAATTGTATGCAAAATTTGACAAATGTGACTTTTATCAAAAGAAAATACAATACCTAGGACATGTAATATCTGAAGAAGGTATTGCAGTCGAACCAGAGAAGATAAGAGCCATCATGGAATGGCCTATCCCTAAGGATGTAGCGGACATCCGATCATTCATGGGAATCATCGGGTACTACCGCAGATTTATAGAGGGATTATCTAAGATTTCATACCCTATAACATCCCTACAGAAAAAGGGAACCAAGTTTAATTGGTCACAGAAGTGTCAGGACAGTTTTAATAAGTTAAAATAACTGTTAACAAATGCACCCATTTTAAGGGTAGAAGACTTGGATAAAGACTTCACAGTCTGCGTGGATGTGAGAAAAGAAGGTTTGGGAGATGTTCTAACCCAATAAGGGCACGTTATTTGCTACGAGTCTCGAAAACTAAAAGAGCATGAATGAAACTACATCACTCACAACTTGGAATTAGCAGCTGTCATCCATGCATTAAAAATGTGGCGACACTATATAATGGGAAGAAAATTTATGTTGCTAACTGATAACAGTAGTGTGAAATTCTTATTTAGTCAACCAGATCTTAACGCAAGGCAAGCAAGATGGATGGCCTTCTTGAGCGAATTCGATTTCAAGATAAGACACATCAAGGGTAAGGAAAAAAAAGGTGCAAATGATTTAAGTAGAAGAATTCATGCGTTGTTTGAGATAAACATTAGTAGGGCAGAAAGTGACACTGAGCAAAGGATAAAGGCTGCAAGTAATAATGATGAAAAATACATTAAAATACTAGCAGATTGACAAAATAATGCAGAAAATTTAGACAGAACAGATCTGAGTTTGGACAAAAATGGTCTACTAAGATTCAAAAACAGGTTATACATACCAAATTCTGTTGAATTAAACTAAACAGTTTTGGACGAAGTACACAAGAATCCATATTCTGGTCATCCGAGATACCAGAAAATGGTAACAACACTAAGGAAGTTATTTTATTGGCCTAATATGAAAGGCGAGGCATCATAAAACTTGTCTAAGAGCCTAGATTGTCAACAGGTGAAGGCTGAACACTAGCGCCCAACTGGTTTGTTGTAGTCTCTACCTGTACTGGAATGGAAATGGGAGAATATATCACTGGATTTCATCACAGGTTTTCCTAGAACTCAAAAACAGAAGGATTCAATTATGGTAGTAATTGATAAGCTTAGAAATTCTACACATTTTATTCCTATAAAATCTACTTATAAATCTATTAACATCACTGAAATATTTATGAAGGAAATTTTCAGACTGGATGGTATTCCTAAAATGGTGATTTCGGATAGAGACGTAAAATTTAAATCTACGTTTTGGAAATAATTATTTGCAAGGTTGAATACTAAATTGAATTTCAACACAAGCTACCATCCACAAACAGATGGGAAGACTGAACAAACGAACCAAATTGTGGAAGATATGCTATGAATGTATGTAAGGACGAAACCAAGTAAGTGGGAAGATGACCTACACTTGGTGGAATTTACATACAATAATGGTTACCAGACGTCGGCTAAGATGAGCCCCTTCGAATTACTGTATGACAGAAATGTACAACTCTGATTAGTTGGGACAACCCAATTGACAAGCTCACGGTGAGACCAAAAATGCTCCAGGAAATGGAGAATACAGTAAGAAAGGTACATCAGAATTTAAAAGAGGCACAGGATAGACAACAAAGTTACGCGGACCTGAAAAGAAGACACCAGGAATTTCAAGTTGGAGACCATGTTTATTTAAAAGTCAAATAAAGAAGAAGTTCATTAAATATAGGAAAATCTTCAAAGTTGGAGCCCAGGTTTTGTGGCCCCTTCGAAATCTTAGCTCGAATTGGACCCATGGCATATCAACTTGCACTTCTCGCAAATCTGAAAATTCATAATGTATTTCATGTTTCTTTGTTAAAAAAATATGTTCATGATCCTACTCACATGATCGATTGGAACATGGTGCAGGTGGAACCAGAAGGCGAGTTCCAAGTGAAATATCTGGTCATTCTAGATAGGAGAGAAACAATACTATGGAATAGAGCTATCACCTAGGTAAAAGTGCAATGGAAGCACTTTAGTCCTGAGGAAGCCACTTGGGAATTGGAGGAAGATTTGCAGAAATCTTATCCAACCCTGTTCTGAGAAAGGAATGAACACTGAGGACAATGTTGTACTAAAGGGGGGAAAGATGTAATATCCCCAAAAATAAATTATTATTAAAGTCTGTATGCACTTAGGAATTTATTTCCGTTTTTGGCAAATTTGAATTTGGAAAATTATTTCCATTTATGGCAATTCCGAATTTGGAATTTGGTTAATTGTAATTAATTATTGTGACTATTGGGAAAAGATCTAATTTTCCCAACCAACTCTTTGACTATGACACTTGTAAGAGACAAATATTTTTACATTAATCGTTGAGGGACAAATGGAACAACCAGGTTGAAATCAGTTGACCATGACTCCATGAGTGGGGAACAGGCTTGAACTACATCAGGGATGAATTTTACAAGTGGAAAATCAGGAATTTGGCCAATGGAAGCCCCTGAAAATCAGGGATTTCTAAAGCTACAAAAATTCCCAAAGGGGGTAAAAGACCTAGGCACACGATGCTTTTGCATATAGGGCATATGGGAGGAGGAAGGATATTGCCTAGTACGTTGGAGAGAGGATACCACTTGTTGTTATGAGAAATATTATGAGTATGAGGCAAGTGGAATTTCTGATCTGAAAGTGGACTATGGAGAAAGAGGAACATTAGAGTTCGCCCTCATGGATTCATGGTCGGGCTAGGCAGTGAACGAAGCAAGTATATTGGTTGTTTTGTTCTATGGTTGGGTGGAACTTGGTTGTCCCATTTGTTGTCCCAGCACTTTGTTCATATATATACATCTACCTATTCCTTTTTGAATTGTTTTATTGGTTAATGGTGGGTAGAATGGAGTGAATTATAGAATAATCCTTTACAGTTTGAATTATTTATTGAGTAGAGCTAAGAAAGTTGTTGTGTGTGTTAGTTGTTGATAAATGTGTGAAAGTTTTCCTATTCATGTGAGGTACTCTCTGGACCACAATAGGAAAGTAAATATTGGTTTGATTTGTGGTTGATAATTAGGAATATTGTGGTATAAGTATGAATGTAGGCTTGAGGATAAATATGCATAAAGAATTATTACAAATTTGTTCCAGGTCGAATGACCGTAAGTGTAGAACTACAAGAAGATGTGGCCATGAGACTATTCACTTCATCATTCACTGAAGAAGCCCTTGATTGGTTCAAAGGACTCTCTGATAATCATATCATGACCTATGATGATTTTTCCACCTTATTCAAGAGAAGGTGGTCAATAAAAGAAGATGGTGGGACACCCGAGACTCAATTCAATCAAATAAAGAAAAAGGAGAATGAAACAGTAAAGGAATTCATTTCAATATTTGACAGGTTGTACAATCAAATTCCAACAGATTATCGTCCTACAACATCATCAGTTCGTCTCCTTTACATGAATGCCTTTGAAGGACAGTTATGATACATTTCTTAAAGATAAAAATCCCACGCCATTGGAAGAGGCTAAAGAGTTCAGTATTGACATTGAAGAAAATATCTTGATTCAAAAATAGAACCTTTTCAGTACCCTTGTAACAAGATAGAATCAAGGATGAAGATTTCCAACAACAATGTTCCTGTTCTGATTTATCTCCTGACTCAGAAGATAGACCAAATGAATAATCAGTTTGTTTAGCTGCATAATCATCTTATGATCTGTATAAATACAGTGGAAAGAAATCAATTTGTTCGCAGACCTTAGTTTTCCAGACAACAGAGAGATTCCATCGATTGGAAACCAAGACCTCAACAAGAGGCAAAGGCCCCAGAGACTTTGAAACTTGTTAGGAAAGTTGATATAGAAGCTTGGTGTCTCACATGCCAAGTGTAATATCCCCAAATATAAATTATTATTAAAGTCTGTATGCACTTAGGAATTTATTTCCGTTTTTGGCAAATTTGAATTTGGAAAATTATTTCCATTTATGGCAATTTCGAATTTGGAATTTGGTTAATTGTAATTAATTATTGTGACTTTTGGGTCAATTAATTATTGTGACTTTTGGGTAAAGATCTGATTTTCCCAACCAACTCTTTGACTATGACACTTTTAAGAGACAAATATTTTTACATTAATTGTTGAGGAACAAATGGAACAGCCAGGTTGAAATCAGCTAACCATGACTCCATGAGTGGGGAACAGACTTGAACTACCTTAGGGCTGAATTTTACAAGTGGAAAATCAGGAATTTGGCCATTGGAAGCCCTTGAAAATCAGGGATTTGTAAAGCTGTGAAAATTCCCAAAGGGGGAAAAAGACCTAGGCACAAGATGATTTTTCATATAGGGCATATGGGAGGAGGTAGGATGTTGCCTAGTGTGTTGGAGAGAGGATATCACTTGTTGTTATGAGCATTGTTCTAAGTGTAAGGCAAGGGGAATTTTTTATCTGAAAGTGGACTATAGTGAAAGAGGAACATTGGAGTTCGCCCTCATGGATTCATGGTCAGGCTAGGGGGTGAACAGAGCAAGTAGATTGGTTGTTCTATTCTATGGTTGGGTGGAACTTGGTTGTTCCATTTGTTGTCCCAACACTTTGTTCAGATATGTACATCTACATATTCCTTGTTGAATTGTTTTATTGGTTAATGGCGGGTAGAATGGAGTGAATTATAGAATAAGCCTTTATAGTTTGAATTATTTATTGAGTATATTTAAGAAAGTTGTCGTGTGTGTTAGCTGTTGATAAATGTGTGAAATTTTTCCTATTCATGTGAGGTACTCTCTAGACCGCAATAGGAAAGTAAATATTACTTCGATCTGTGGTTTATAATTAGGAATATTGTGGTATAAGTATGAATGTAGGCTTAAGGATAAATATGTATAAAGAATTATTACAGATTTGTTCCAGGTCGAATGACCGTAAGTGTAGAATTATGACGTCACCCTGCCCCTCGTGAGCACGGTCGTCCCACCAGGACCTTCACAAATCCGCGGCCCGAAGAGTTGACACCCTTCCTCCCCCCTTTCGGAGTTTCGCAACCCACAGTCTCTCTCACACACGCTTCCCCCCTTTATA
>JASDQU010199064.1:0-19345 GCA_032191745.1 Picea mariana
ATTGTTACCACTTCTTCACTATTCTTCCATTCTTCTCTGCTACACTATTCTTCTGCTCTATTCATATTTGGATTGACCTACTGTCTCTGTCTATCTATTCTTTCTCTGTCCTTCTCATGCATTTTTATATGTGCACATTTTTCTCTCTTCACCTTTTCTCTTCTGTTCAGCTTCTGTTTCTTATCTCTGATCTTTCTTCACTCAGCGCATACTGTAGTTTTACCTTTCTACAGTTCAACTCATTTTTCAGTCAGAACATCCAAATTCACACAGTCGTCTCATATCTTCTTTTATTCACACATGCCTCGGCAACTGAAACACCAAGAATCATGAATCAATTTTGCTAAATGAATCATAACTGATCAATTAATTGTGAGGTGAAATAGTAGCCCTCCAATCATATTCGAATTAACCTGCATCATTGGATTACACAAAACAAAATGTCTTTCGCATTTCATATTTCGACAATTCACGATTTTGCATGTCGTGAATTCTTGTTGTGAAGCATCTCGACTCTCCAAGTTGCGATCCCTGAAATGGATCCAGATCAATAGTCCACAAAACTTCATAATCTGATCCCTTCTTTTCCTAATCGAACGACTGATGGGATTTCGACGTTTTTCCCTTTGAGTCTTCAAGACTCACAATAGTCCCTTTCATCATTTCACGATTTCTCATGTTGCGAATTCCTAAAACTCCATGTTGCGATCCCAGAAACTCCAAAGAAAGAGCTTAGCTGGACTAGCTTTGATCATTTCGACATTTCACGATTTCGTATTTCGACATTTAGTGATTTCTAATGTCACGAGTTCGAGAGGTTAGGGAACCCTGTTCCTTTGACTTTCTAGTCAGTGACATGATGATCTTTCACCACGTGTCCTATGTCCCCAACGGTCCATATCTTATCGTGATTTTGAAACATCATGGGTCTTCATCGTGTCTGATCAACAGTCCAGATCAATCCTTGATCCGATGGCTAGGATTATTTCATGAATTCACGAGTGTTCATTGTGCCTGACTCAGGATTTCGGCGTTTCACATTTCGCGACTTCGGGACTCCTGTGGTGAAGTGTTTCTACACTTCCAACTCCCGGTATTTGAAACTCTGATTTTTCATTCTGCAAAACTCTGAAATGGAGTGTGCCTATTTTGAGATTTCAGCATTTCACATTTCGTGACTTCGGGACTCCTGTGGTGAAGTGTTTCTACACTTCCAACTCCCGGTATCCGAAACTCCAATTTCCCGGTCTATGAAACTTCAAAATGGAGTCTTTGACATGCTCTGATCTTTCACATTTCAGGATTTTCTTCCATGCGATCAGAGTTGCGCTGCTGGTCTTACCACTTTCTCTTGTTCATCATCGTTGGGCTGAGCTTGCCATCAATGACAAACAAATACTCTGCCTTCTGTTTGCCCATAATAAATATGCCAACAAACCCTAGTTTTGATGCTAATTCCTTCATCATTTCATTCTGAAAGTGACTTCGATGATCAGTGACAATCTCTTTTGGGATTCCGATGTAGGCTATAATTTTGTTGAATACAAAGAATGCTACAGTCTCACCATCGGATTTAATGGTAGGCATGGACTTTGCCCATTTAGTAAAGTAATTCACGATCACAATGATATGTGATGCTCCCCAGTAAAATATGGGTTATAGTCCATAACATATACCCTCCTACTTGGTGAAGGGACCGACGGTGATTACTGGGTGAAGAAGGATGGTTGCAAGCACATTTTCTGAGCAAACACCTGGCAAGGGTGACACTTCTTGACTGCTTCAAAAAAAAATTTAAAAATTGACGGAAAAAAATAACCGACCTGCAATATTTTTTGGGCTATCAAAATCCAGGATAGATGAAATAATACATATGGATGTCGGTGGCCTCCCACCTATTCCAACTGGCTCATTTTGAAAGTTCTCTAGTTCAACCATTTTTTCCTAGTTTTCGGGTCCCTGAATTCCGGGGAAGTTTTGAGGCCTTAAATAGAATTTTTAGCCTCACCACAAATAATAGGTGTAGTCCTTGAATATACCTTTCCAACAGGCTATCCTGTGCCTAAAACAGATATCGTATGAAAAAGTTAAGACCCCAAGAAGTTGATGTACTAACTTACCCAAACGGAGCCCACATGACTTTTGGCACTTCATCTCCTAGGGTTAGGTTTTTGGATATATATATGGTTTTTGACATTCCTATTTATTGTAAAAGGTCCTTGAGAGCCTCATTGTAATGATATTTCTGGTGAGTGAGCATAGCTGCCACATCTCTTCTAAGAGATAAGCTGCCACCATTCTCGCAAGCTTATTTTCCATTGCATTTTACAGTTTGAGCTTATTTCCTTATTGAATAGAAACTGATTTTACTCTATATATTTTATTTTGTGCTAAGCATATTTTGATAATGATCTGTATTCATTTCATTCTTCTCATAAAATCTAGATCAGTGGTAACAGAGCGGTCTGCTTCTTGTCTTTCTTAATGCATGTCCCTAATGAGGTTAGGATACAAAGAATTGGGTCTCGAGCTTGTTTCTCTTGAGGAAAAAATATCTCGCATGCCCAAGTGACCTCTCATGGTGGTGTTGAGCATTCAACACACCCTAAAAAGGTCTATGTCAAATTTTTAATTTTTGGGTACCACTTGATCTTTCACACTGTCTGATTGCGCTTCAGTATGAAACTGCTGCCCGTGCTTATCATTTATGTTTTCATGCTGAATCATTTAAAGTCTACTTGAACATGTGAAAATCATATTAACTTTAAAAGGAACTAACATTTACTTAAGGAATTGACATTCTAAAGTTTTCCCCAACATGCTTAGAAAAGTTGGCATCGAGAAACATTAAAAGTGACGAAAATCACTTGAGAAAACCAAAATAGCCGAGCGCTAAATTTCACCTGCATCGGTAGAAGGGGGTCTCTCATCTCCGTGAATAAGCTTGAATAAAGATATCGTCAAAGACCGATCTGTTCGACATCAGCAGAAGATTAAAATAATAAGCGTCGCGCGAAGTAAAGGTGATATCACTGATTGTCGACTTCCAAAATATTTTCGGCGTCGGGAATTTATGACGATGATAACCCGAAAAGAAAACTACGCACTAATTTTACTTTGAACGACAATCCCCGATGCCATCCCGGCATCGGCAGTCACAATATCTATCTCTTTTAGCACGTTCAACGTGAACGAAGCCTCAAGTGCAGTCCCTACCCACAAGCCAAGTTTTGGATTTTACTTTTAATAACCCCCGAGTCAAAAATGCCATGTCAGCATCAATCGACATTGACAATTTCTAAAGGAAAATATCAACGAACTTACAAAGTAACTCAGAACAACGATAATTATAAAATCACATAATTTACGAGAATCTTAGATAAAAAACATGGTACATTTACATACAAAGAGGGAACACGATACATTCAATTGCAAAACATTTTCGAAGTTTCATATATTAAGGCTCCCGCCAAGCTTAGGTTACATACAAATAAAAATGACTGAGACCTTGACTAACCAAACTAGTTACATTGAGAATGTTAAAACCCTTAGAGAAAAATATCATATGTCACTTCAGAGAGTGTAAAAGAAGATTCCTCCCATCATGTACCTCCTTCAGATGGAATTTCTCCCGGACTACTCCTCGCGCATTGCAGTGTTTTCTTTTTCTCCTGGCCCGTCATCCTATACGCTTCGTGCAGTTGCATAATCATATATTATGCTTCTCAAAGCTGTCTCTTGAGAAAATTTGTGCTTCTTTCATGACCTTGCGATGCTGATACCTCCTGCTTCTTCGCCACCAATTGTCTTACCAATTCTCTATTTTCCTGATAAAGTTCAACTATGGCGAGTTGGGCCCGCTCTAGCTGTTGGATAGGACTTCCAACGAGAGAACCCGATGTATTTTCCCTTCCCATTCATCTCTCGCTTACTTGACTGGTAGTCCTGACAGGATCTGGCCCGGTCGTGTGCATTGTAAAATCCTCAGTGGTCGGGTGTGCACTCAACTCAGTTGGGAGGTGGCCTTCTCCTCCTATTTCCTTATTTTTTCTAGGCCTTCCCCTCCTCCGCAGTGTCTGTGGCTGAAAGGGCACAACCTCCAACATATGTCCTTCAGATGTATTTTTCTCCACTTCGACCTCCACTTGAGACGTTGACACCATTTCCAAGCAAAGTTAGGTACCTCCTTTTGAAACTTCAGGGACACTTGATGCCAATAAGAAAGAGTCCCAGGCACATTAGGGCTCGGACCTGGTGCTCCGACTACCTCACAAACCCTATCCCTTGTTTAAAGGGGATCCCATAGAGCGACAACATATTGGCTTAGATGTCTGTGGATGAATAAAAGACTATGACACATATTTTTGTGAGAACTGAACTCACAAAACCAATGCTACCGATGTATAAACTCAGCTGATGCATCGAATCCCCATAGAGCCTCTAGAATTTACAACAGAACGATGAACCAAAACAGAACGTGCCAAAGAACACTCATGCCTCACGACAGGGTGTCTTGAATATTTAATGCGTCACAAATGCCCAATGGATACAATCCAGAAAGCATGAAACGTTGTCGATCAGAGTTGCAGGGAATAGACGGTACGATCATTCCAATCTCTTTAATCTCCCCAACTTCCATTATTAGCAAATGATAGTTGACACACTTGGTGATACGACTTCTAAAGGAACAACTTGCCTCGATCTGAGGAATTTAATGAATTCATTATTACGGTATGTGACCTTTTGAGGGGTGTGCGAAGACTTCGACACACGTTCAGCTCTAGCATCCTTTCCCAAACCCAAGGGGAAATCGGCCACTATAATGGTTTCGACGCTCATCTCTGTTGTACCTGATTTGCATGCTATGGTGCATGATTGTAACTCATTTAAAATGAATAGGAGTGATGACGCGAAAAAAGATATTACCGGTCATTCAAAAGGGTGACTGGGATCACGTAAGTATTAAATAATCGAGACTAACGTGATCTACATGTATGCATCATTTTATTGTTCTGTTTACATATTGCTATGCTTTTCATGATAAGTAATTTCCAAACTTTTTCAATCCCAATTGTAGGAAAGATCCTTTCGACTACCGAACAAAGTTTGCTCCGTCACCTCCCGAGGAACCCGAAATAAACATCGAAGCAGAATCAACAAAGCAATGAAAGATGTCATACTCCCCGAGTTTGGAACCCTCGAAAACTTTGTCGACCTGAGTGATGTAGTTGAGTCTCATGCCAAAGAATATTTGCTATGGACTGAAGAGCTTGCAAAAATGACCGACGCGAGGCCAGGGAAAGTGAAATGATTTGCAGAGCATCCAATCAGAGCCCGAACCATGCTACAAAAGTTGAACTCCAATCTGGTGAAGTACCGGGTGCATGCAATGGACATCAGGGGAATACATGTGGCTCCGATGGAACAACACAAATTTCTATGGGCCCAAAATTGTGAAGAACTGTTTATCAGTTGGTATGAGTACGAGAGAAGTCACCCTTTTCAAGAGATATCTCGGGTGGATTGTTAAAGAAACTGTTAGAAGATGATGCCACATGGCAATTTTTGTTTTGATTAAAGTACACTTAGTCGTTATTTTCAGTTGAACTTTAGATTATAAATAAAGACATCGACCAATTAGTCAAAGGTTGATGTTTATTGTAAGAACTCTTTCTTTTTGGTTGTTAAGAATTATTTTGAAGTTGCTATGAATTGAGAAGTCCTTCTGGACCAGAGACAAGTTATTTTCATCAAATGTATGTGATTAGATGTGGAGAAGAACTATTTCCTATTCTGTTTCATGAATGATGCAGTAATGAGTAAGAGCAATTGATTATGTTGTCAAGTTATCTGGTGTAATGTTTTGATGTTCTTTGCTTTAATGATGAAGATGAATCGTTGTGTTATTATGTGATGAATGGTTATGGTAGATGAATTATTTTTCTTGCCATTATATTATTACATATGTTATTTTTTTCTGATAATTAGTTTCTCAGACAGTAATTAGATGCATGAGTGGTTAATGTATTAGTACTAGGATCGTGGTATAGAATCATTGTGTGCATGTTTGAGCAGTGGGTTATCCCAAGCTCAGCCTCTTCCCCAGTAGTTTAAAACTTAATCCTGTTTGTTATCAAGTTGATTTATACTGGCTTGCATCTCTCATACCAGTCCCACCCAAGAGAAAACACAAAAGAGAATAGTTCCAACTGAAGGAAGAGCTTTCACAAGAAAACACAAATCCCATCGACAATTTGGCCGGATCACAAGATCTAGAGAACCATTCCATTGTTAAACACTGCAAAGTCTAATTGGGCCTCAATGGCATGTTTGGTTCCTGCTGTTGAATCAAGGGATTTAAGACCCATCAACAGAATTGGAGCTAGAAGGAGGGACTTAGAATGAATGGCTGAATATATATTTTATATAGCATTTCAAACAGCCTACAGATTTGTAACATCCCACATGCATGGCTAGTCATTCACAAGACAACCTACACACCCTGAGTACTCCTAAAAAAATTAAATCACCTCAGCCTAAGGAAGAATCTTTTCACTTTGAAATACCTTACACTCTTCCTCACGAGGAAGTAAACCAATTCAGAAGAATCACAAGATCCTATGCCCGACAGATCAGTGAGTTGTCCTTAGCTCCCATACTCCCTCGAAGAAAACAACAAAGAAGACCAGTGGTTAGTACTCCCGACGAGGTTTTCGTACACTCGGTAGAAGACTTAATAGATTTTTCAATCACCACAATTCAAGAACCTCTTGATTTTATACTCGAAATACCAGCCGACGATGTTTCTGAACCAGACAATTTTTCGAGAGAGGAAGAGTTTAACTCAGATCCTGAAGATATGGAAGGCGATAATGACCATAATGATGAAAGTGATAACCCACCTCTGAACAATCAACCCTGGTTATCCAGAGATGCTTTGTCCCTCCCAGGACTAGTTCATAACCTCCCTCATCATCCAGAGAAATTGCTTCCTAAGTTCGATCCCGAAACCTCTGGATTGCCTGGAGATCATATCAAGAAATTTATATTAGCAATCAGGCTTATGAACGTCCAACATGAAGATGTAGTATGATGACTTTTTCCCTATACATTTGAAAATTCATCTTCCACATGGTATTTTAATCTGCCATTAAGATCTATAACCAACTGGATGAAGTTCCAAAAAGACTTTCTAGATAAATTTGTGGAGGAAACTACTACGGGAGATCTTATGGCTAAGTTGTTTGCAACCACCATGAGTTCGAAAGAAAGGGTCAAAGATTTCAATCAAATATTCACAACCATCTTAAACAAATTCCATCCCATGGCTAAACCAATTCAAGAGTTGCAAATCAAGGTTTATGCTTACGCACTCCCGACTTCTATTTCTATGTTTGTAAAAAGGGCCGCCAAGCGAACCTTGGCTGAAACATTTGAAGAAGCCAAAATGATAGAATTCCAGATGAAAGGGTGTAAAGAAGGCCAAGCCTCTCTAGTAAAGAAATAAGTTTAACCTCATCTCAAGAGAGGACTCCTTTTGACTAGGTTGTCGGGCAAGTAATCAGATCAGACTCCCGACAAGGGTAAAAAAGACATAGAATACCTACAACGCATGGTTAAGAAATTATCAAACGAGATCATAGACATGAAGAGAAATGCAGGAGAGGGAAACCAAGGCCAAAGGCCTTATAAGCCTTTCTTTAAAAGAAACTCATTGTTAAAAGCAATTGAACCTCCCCCAACCAACTTAAATATTGATATAGGGAATGTAGCATCTGATTCTTTCTGTAATTATCACCAGGAAAACCACTCTGAAAGAGACTTCCCTCAATGGGTACATACCATGAATTTGACAACCAAACAATTTCTAGATGAAGTCTCCCTGAATGAACAACCAAGCAGTTCAGTTATGAACATTGCTGACCAGGAAGAGATTGATCCACCATAAGATACAACCATGCTGATATGGGATCTTGACCTGATCATGCCTTCCGATGACATGTTTGAGCCTCAAGAGCAGCCTACAAATATATCAGTGGTATAGACACGCAGTAAAGGTCCACCTGTCTCAAAAGATATCGCTTCCACCTAGACCTCGAAGAGTAGAGAAACTATCGATCACCTGAGAGCCCCTTTCACTCCTGGTAAAAACCCTATAAGCATCCATACTCGAGAATCACCCAAACTAGATTACAACATGGTCGAAGATTTGAAGAAGTTAAAGGATAATATATCAGTTATGGACATATGCAGAATTCCTCAGCAGAAGGACTTTCTGTTACAAGCTTTGAACTCAGTAGAAAATTCGACCACAGGCAATGGTCAGGAAAGAAATCTATCTCCCACATGTCTAGAGAGAAAAATATTCAGAAGATAGAAAGGAAAAAAAATTGTCCCACCGTTCCTCTTAGCATTTTAAGTCTTCAATAGAAACCTTCAAAATTTTTTGGTAGATTATGGAGCATCTTCCAATGTTATTCCCTTGTCTATTTGCAAAAAATTAAATTTCGTTCCTCTCAAGAGTGATAAACATGTCATATAACTAGACAGAACCCAAGTCAAGGTCATGGGAGAACTTAAGGATGTAATGATCAGAATAGAGACACACCCTAAGTTTGTGCAAGTGATTGATCACATCATTGTAGTATATATTACAGAGACCTATGGGTTGTTACTAAGCTGATATTGGTCTGAAAAGATAAATGAATACTTCAGTACAGACTGGGAACACCTCCGGCAACCACTGAAGGGATACAAGAACATGAGTAGAATCGATAGGGAGAGATACCTAAAACATATGGTCACTGATCTAGAAACCTCGAACGAACCCTCATCCATAGATTTTCCCGTGTTGAGAAATTATTCCTGCGATTCCCACTTCAGAAACTTTTCTCCTCTCTTGTCCAACATCCTTCTCACTCAAAACTCTGAATTTTTTTTTCAAGAGAATTCTCCGATACTGACAGGAGACACCCTCTTCTATCAAGACCTTGTGCTAGAGATTACAGAACAAAAGATAGGAGAGCAAGAAATTAACAAGGGAATGGAAAAGAGTGATTTTCATTCACAAATTTGGACTTTCTATTTTGATGGATCTAAATCGCAAGAAGGGTCAGGAGCAGGGTGCATCCTCATTGATCCTAAAGGTAAACGCCATTTCCTATCATGTAGGATAGAATTCGAATGTACCAACAACACTACCGAATATGAAGCTCTTGTACATGGATTAAAGAAAGACATAGATTTGAATGTCAAAGAATTTAAGGTTTTCAGAGACTGAAATTATTGTTAGACAAGTAAGAAATACTATACATTGCAATTCCCTGCACATAAATAATTATCAACATGAGATGCATAGGTTAATAGAGAATTTTGAAGCCTTCAACAATACAACTATCCCCATAGAAAAGAATATTCTTACTGAATCCCTGGCCATAACTGCCTCTAGGTTGTCTCCTCTAGAGGATTATGAAGCCTCCTGATTCACTGTGGAGTTGCTCTACAAACCGTCGGTGCTTACTAACATTTCTAATTGGAAAGTCTTTGAAGGAGATGAATATATCATAAAATTCTTGACCAATCAAGACAATTTCAAAGATTTGTCTATTGACGATGAAGTATTCCAAGAGAAATCAATAGAGACCGATCCTCGGATAGAACAACCTGTTGACAAATCGAGGTCTCACACAATCCTGAAAGGGATAGCTAATCTAGAAAATCTGTTTGATCTGAAAGAGCGATTTAAGGGTCCTAAAAACACAAAGACTGGTAGCTCTTGCTTCTTGCATGAAACCATAAATCTTGGGACCCTAGAAAACCCAAAGAATGTGAATCTCAGAAAGACTATATCTAAGGAGGAAAGGAAATCTTATCTCAAATTGTTCAGACAATACCAATATGCCTTCGCATGGTCCTATCGATATCTGAAAATGTATGATAACTGCATCATTCACCACACTATCCCGTTAAAACCCAAAGTGAAACCTTTCCAAAAGAAACTCTGAAAGTATCACCCATCCCTGGAACCTCTCATGTTTCAGGAAGTAAAGAAACTTTTATATGCCAAGATCATTTTCCAGGTTACGCATTCTACATGGGTAGAAAATCTTGTCTCGGTGAAGAAATTGTCAGGAGAAATCTGCTTATGTGTAGACTGTGTCTGGCTCAAATATTTTCTCTCTGCTAGATGGTTTCTTAGGTTACAACCAAGTCCTGGTTTTGGAGGAAGATCGTTTGAAAACCACCTTCCAAACCAAGTGGGGAACCTTCACTTATAAACACATGCCTTTGGGGTTAATCAACGCAGGAGAAACCTTCCAAAGGGTCATGGACATAGATTTTCGGGGACTAATCGACAAGTGTGTGGTGGTGTATCTAGATGACATAACTGTTTATTCAAAGAATATAAAGGAGCACATCCAACACTTAACTCGGATTTTCTAAAGGTGTAGGAAATACGGTATATCCTTAAATCCTAAGAAAACTATCTTCTGTGTCCAGGAAGGTAAGATGTTAGGCCACATTATATCTCAAGCAGGCATTCGCATAGACCTAGAAAGGATTAAATCCATAGATCAAATCCTCTTGCCCCATAACAAGAAAGTTATGCAGTCCTTTTTCGAGCAAATCAATTTTGTGAGGAAATTCACTCCCAATTTCGCAAAAATCATCAAACCCCTACAAAAGATGATTCACAAGAATGTCAAATTTTAGTGGGATGATGAGTGGAAAGACTCTTTCAGCAATATTAAAGTTGTTATATCCCGGGCCCCAGTGTTACGAAGTCTTGATTTCAATAGAGACTTCTTCCTCTATAATTTTGCCTCTGACTAATCATTAGCTTTAGTTTTGACTCAGAAGGATGATGATAACAATGAAGCCCCAGTGTCATTCATGAGCACTAATCTTCAAGGAGATGAGCTCAACTATCCTTCTATAGACAAATAGGTCTATGCGATATATAAGGCAGTAAAACACTTTAGGTCTTACATTCTCAAAAACCACACCAAGGTAATTGTGCCACATCCAGTGGTCCGATCCTTGTTTACTCAGCAAGAAATGGTAGAAAGAAGAGGGAAATGGATGGAAATATTCCAAGAATTTGATCTAGATATAAAACCTACCAAACTAGTAAAAGGACAAGGGCTATGAAAACTTGTAGTCGAATCCTAGGACCAAGTAAATGAAGATTCCAGATGGGAGAACGAAATGGCACTATGGTGTGGCGAAGTATCATACATCTCCCCAGGACAGGCGTATTGGTATAAGGATTTAGTTTATCTCCTAGACCATGGTACTTTTCTAGAGAATATCAACCCTAGGGAAAGGAGAGCCCTCAGGTTAAAATCTGCACAATATCACCTTATAAGTTTGGTACTCTTCTGGATTAATTATGATGGGGTACTACTAAGATGTCTCGAATGTGAAGACATAGAAAAAGTGTTGAAGGAGCTCCATGATGGACCTACAGGTGGACATTTCGCAGGAAATACCACTTCTCATAATATCCTGAGAGCTAACTATTATTGGCCCACCTTGTTCAAAGATGCTCATTCTTACGCTAGAAACTGTAAAACCTGTCAAATGAGTGCTAGGAGGGAGAAGAGAGCAGTAGTACCACTCCAACATCTAACTGTCTCTAGGCCTTTTGAGCAATGGGGGTTGGATATCATAGGAGAAATTACACCCAACTCTTCAAAACAACACAAGTACATTCTTACCGCAATCGATTATTTCATGAAATTGGTAGAGGCCATCCCTCTGACTCATGTAAATAAGAAGGTGGTAATCCAATTCATAGAACAACAACTAATCACAAGGTTTGGTGTCCCTTCTGTCCTGATCTTTGATAATGCAGCCTATTTTTCTTCCACCCTATTGACGGAGTTTTCTATGGACAAAGGAATCATAATCAGATACTCTGCAAATTATTATCCACAAGGAAACGATGTGGCATAATGAACTAACAAGAACCTAGTGAGGATATTAAAAAAGGTTGTTGTAGATAACCAAAGGAATTGGCATAATCTACTCCACAAGGCCTGGTGGGCTGACAGATTCACACCCAAGGAAGCTATAGGAAATTCCCAATACTTTCTAGTTTACGGGCAAGAAGCCATCCTCCCAAATGGGCTCTATCTTCCATCTCTTCAACTAGCCCAAGATTCTAGTGAAGAACCTTCGTCGGCCATACAAAAAAGAATATACACTCTTCTCATGCTCGAATTTGAGAGAGAAAAGGCCAAGTCAAAGTTCCTATCTCACCAACAGATAGTGAAAAGATGGTTCGATAAGCATAAGGCTAAAGAAAATAACTTTGAAGTAGGAGACTTAGTCCAGAAGTGGGACATGGAAAATGAACCAAAAGGGAAGCATTCTAAGTTTCATAATCTATGTCTTGGACCTTTCCAGGTGTCTGAGAAGATTGGGGCAGGCACTTATCGGTTGCAGAATCTGAGGGGGGAACCTGATGCCCTCCTAGTAAATGGCCAAGCCCTAAAAAAATACTTCTAATATATAGAAATAAAATTGGTGTCATGTTGAAATAAAATTGGTATTATCAAAAGAGTGAAAAGTAGGAGAGGGTATGTAGATATCTTCACCGAGGCTATGGATGCATGTTGGCAGTGGAGCAAGGTCTGTGATGTCAGGGTGACTCTGCCGGGGCTATGGACGCTCACTGGCAGTGGAGCGACACCGAAGAAAGTGAGTAGAGCTAACTGAAGGCTTCATGCCGGTGAGTGCTTTGCTAAAATTTCATAAAAAGGGGGCATGAGTCAGGGTCAAAGGAAACAAAGGAGAAAAAGGGTTAAAAACCCACGGGTAGACTCGGAAGCATCAACTAAAGAAATTCAAATGCAAAGGTAAATAGGTTTTGATTGTCAAACCAATCAAGGTTCCCATCAACTTCGGTATCAGCCGATCCTTGGAGAAGGAACAAAGATTCTTCTTTCTCCCAGTGAATCACCATTTGTTGAGCACTCAACACACCCTAAAAAGGTCTATGTCAAATTTTTACTTTTTGGGTACCAGTTGATCTTTTGCACTGTTTGATTGTGCTTCAGTATGAAACGGTTGCCTGTGCTTATCATTTATGTTTTCATGTTGATTCATTTAAAGTCTGCTTGAACATGTGAAAATCATCTTAACTTTAAAAGGGACTAACATTTACTTAAGGAATCAATAGTCTAAAGTTTTCCCCAGTGCGCTTATAAAATTAGGCATTGGGAAAGATTAAAAGTGATGAAATTCCCTTGAGAAAACCAAAATAGACGAGCGTCGAATTTCACCAGCGTTGGCAGAAGGAGGTCTCTTGTCTCCACGAATAAGCTTCACTAAATATATCGCTGAAGATTGATCCATTCAACATCGACAGGATATTAAAAGAATAAGTGTTGCACGAACTAAAGGTGATATCACCGATCGCTGGCTTCCAAAATATTTTCGGTGTTGGGAATTTACAACGATGATAACCCATGAAGAAAACTACATGCTAATTTTACTTTTGAATGATGATCCCCGATGCCATCTCGACATCGACAGTCGCAATATCTATCTCTTTTAGCACGTTCAACATGAACGAAGCCCCAAGTGCAATCCCTACCCACAAGCTGAGTTATGGATTTTATTTTTAATAACCCCCGAGTCAGTAATGCCACGTCAGCATCAATTAGCATCAGAAGTTTCTAAAGGAAAATATCAATGAAATTACAAGTCAACGATAATGATAAAATCACATAATTTATGAGAAGCTTAGATAAAAAACATGGTAGATTTACATACAAAGAGGGAACATGATACATTCAACTACAAAACATTTGTAAAGTTTCATATATTAAGGCTCTCGCCAAGTTCAGGTTACATACAAATAAAAACCACCAATGCCTTGACTAACCGGCCTGGTTACATTGAGAGCATGAAAACCCTCACAACAAACTGAGAAAACTATCAAACATCACTTCGGAGAGTCAAAAAATAGAGTCCACCCATCATGTACCTCCTGCACACGGAGTTTCTCCTGGACTACTCCTCGCACCTTGCAGTGTTTTCTTTTTCTCCTCCCCCATTATCCTCTGTGCTTCGTGCAGTGGCACAATCGTATCTTGTGCTTCCTGAAGCTGTCTCTTGAGCCAATTTGTGCTTCCTTCATGACCCTGTGGTGCCAATACCTCCTGGTACTTTGTCTCCAACTGAGAGGGAACGACCTCCAACATATGTCCTTCAGATGTATTTTTCTCCACTCCCACCTCCACTTGAGACAATGACACCGTTTTCGAGCAAAGGTAGGTACCTTCTTTTGAAGCATCAGGGACACTTGATGCCAATAAGAAAGAGTTCCAAGCACATTGGGGCTCGGACCTGGTGCTTCGACTACCTCACGAAACCTATCTCTTGCTTAAAGGGGATCCCATAGTGCGATGGCGTATTGTCTTAGACGTCTGCAGATGAATAAAAGACTACGACACATATTTTTGCTATAATTGAACTCACAAAACCAGTGCTACCGATGTATAAACTCGGCTGATGCGTAGAATCCCCACAGAGCCTCTATAATTTATAGCAGAACGATGAAGCAAAAAATAACGTGCCAAAGAACACTCATGCCTCATGACAAGGTGTCTTGAATATTTAACGTGTCACAACTGCTCAATGGATACAATCCAGAATGCATGAAATGTCATCGATCGAAGTTGCAGGGAATATATGGTACGGTCATTCCAATATATTTAATCTCCCTAGCTTCCATTATTAGTGAATGATAGTTGACATACTTGGTGATACGGCTTCCAGAGAAACAACTTTCCTTGACCCGAGGCATTTAACGACTTCCTTATTACGATATCCGAACTTTTGAGGGGCGTGCGCACACTTCGACACACGTTTGACTGTGGCATCCTTTCCCAACCCCAAGGGGAAATCGACCACTGTAATGGTTTTGACGCTCGTATTTTCTGTACCTGATTCTCCATGCTATGGCACGCGATTGTAACTCATTTAAACTGAAGAGGAGCGACGACGCAGACAAATATATTACCGGTATTCAAAAGGGTGATTGGGATCACGTAAGTATTAAAAACTCGAGACTAACGATATCTATAGGTACACATCAATTTATTGTTCTATTTACATATTACTATGCTTTGCTTGATAAGTAATTTCTAAACTTTTCCAATCCCGATTGCAGGAAAGATTCTTACGACTACCGAACAAAGTTTTCTCTGTAACCTCTCGAGGAACCTGAAAGAAACATTGAAGCAAAATCAACAAAGCAATGAAAGATGTAGGACTCCTCGAGTTTGGCAGCCCTGAAAACTTTGTTGACCTGAGCGACGTATTCGAGTCGAATGCCAAACAATATTCACTATGGACCGAAGAGCTCGCAAAGATGAGCAATGCAAGGCTAGGGCAAGTGCAATAATTTTCAAAGCATCCAATTAGAGCCTGAACCATGCCACAATAGTTGAAATCCAGTGTGGTGAAGTACCAGGCGCATTCAATGGACATCAGGGGAATACATGTGGCTCCGATGGAACAACACAAATTTCTAGGGGCCCAAACTTGTGAAGAACTATTTATCAGTTGGTTTGAGTATGAGAGAAGTCGCCCTTTTCAAGAGATATCTTGGGTTGGCTGTTAAAGAAACTGTTAGAAGATGATGCCACGTGGTGATTTTTGTTTTTCTTAAACTGCACTTAGCCATTATTTTAAGTTGAACTTTAGATTATAAATAAAGACATAGAACAATTAGTCAAAGGTCGACGGTTGTTGTAACAACTCTTTCTTTTTGGTTATTAAGAATTATTTTGAAGTTGCTATGAATTGAGAAGTCCTTCTGGACCAAAGACAAGTTATTTTCATAAAATGCATGTGATTGGACATGGAGAAGAACTATTTCCTATCCTGTTTCATGAATGATGCAATAATGAGTAAGAGCAATTAATTTTGTTGTCAATTTATCTGGTGCAATGTTTTGATGTTCTTTTGTTTAATGATGAAGATGAATTGTTGTGTTATTATGTGATGAATGGTTATGGTAGATGAATTATTTTGCTTGCCATTATATTATTACATATGTGCTTTCTTTATGATAATTAGTTTCTTAGACAATAATTAGATGCTCCCGTGGTTAATGTATTAGTACTAGGCTCGTGGTATAGAATCATTGTGTGCATGTTTGAGCAGCGAGTTATCCGAAACTCAACCTCTTCCCTAATAGTTTAAAACTTAATCATGTTTGTTGTCAAGTTGGTTTATATTGGATTTCATCTCTCATACTAGTCCCACCCAAGAGAAAACACATAAGAGAATAGTTCTAACTGAAGGAAGAGCCTTCACAAGAAAACACAAAGCCCATCGATAATTTGGTCATAATTCAAGATCTGGAGAACCATTCCATTGTTAAATGCTGCAGAGTCTAATTGGTCCTCGGTGGTGGGTTTGGTTCCTACTGTTGAATCAAGGGATTTAAGACCCATCAATAGGCGGGAGAAAATAAAGACAACGAGACAAGAGAGGCCTTAAAAATTTTTCTCGAGGAAGCCCTCACACAACAGAGGAATGAGATGATGGATATTTTTGTCCAAATTCTTCGACGACTACCAACAAGCAATGCATATTCCTCAAATGGAGGCACTGCCCTCTTCAACATAAAAATCAACTTTGATATTCCTATATTTGAAGTTCAGATAGACATAGATGTTGTAGACAAATAATTGAATATGCTAGAAAGGTATTTATCGTCCATAACTTCTCAAATAGAGAAAATATTACTTTTTCACTCCTCAAAGTCATTCCCTTTGTCAAAGATTGGTGGGAATCTTTCTGCAAGTAGAAGGAAACATAGGAACCCTCATTATTTATAGTCCCAGTCACCTTGGAGTCCTTCAGGGATGCTATTAAGGAAAAATACTACCTTTGGAAGTTATGATGACCTATATACAAAATGGACCACACTGTAGCAGGAAAGAGACCAAGCAGTGCCCGAGTTCACAAATATCTTCCATACCTTACGCACCAAGCTGGGTATCAAATATTCTGAGCAAAATCTAGTGCTCAATTATCGTGGCGGTCTACATAGATACATACATGATGAAATGGATTTTATGGACATTTCATCCTTGGGTGGGACCTACCGATCTGTCGTCAAAATCGAGTAGAATCTTAGACAAAAGACGCGTCAATTTGGGCCTGGGAACCCCTCACAGCAAAAGCTAGGAAAGGGCAGCCTCAACCCATAGAACAAGTGATAGAGAAAATATGGACCGCCTCAATAAAACTGTTGGCACAAGGGAAAACTTAGGGTTCAATGCTTAACAATGCACCAAAAAAACCCTCACTACCGACCCTTTCGGCAACACCTGCGAAGCAGGCGAAGTCTCACCCAAGGTAGAAGTAGGGGGGGTTACATGACGCAGGTGTCTGTAACCAAGTTGGGACATAGATCTATGATAATAACAGTTCACAAGTTATTCTATTAACACTTAGAAGATGATATGCATTAGTTTCCTAATCTCAATAGCATCGCAGAACATATCCAAGAATAGATCTAGTGCAGTAATAACAAGAATTAAGTACTTCAACCACTTAGCACACAACACTGAGTTAGATCTAAGATTCATTCATAATTAACACAAGTAAGCACTAAGCATCAACATATCCATCTATCATACATAATAAGAAAATCACTGAGAAGATTCATAACATCAACAACACAACACAAAGCAAACCAAAGACACAAGATATACATGGTTCACCCCAGCATGGGGCTACGTGCACCAACTGCTTCGTCTTCTTTTTTATTCTTCAATCTCTTACATTCAACGACTCTTGTGCACTAAGCCACATATTTGAACTTCACATAGGACAGGAAATCTATGCACTGAGCACCAGATCCTCCTTCTGAACTCGGTTAAGGCACAGAGCCAACTCTCTATCAAGCACAGAGCCTTAACAAACAAACATTCCTTTGCACAAGGATAATATATAACATTACTTTCACTTAGCTCCCAAAAACATAGATACATAGATACATATTCTGAGTGAAATCTAGTGCTCAATTATCGTGGCGGTCTACGTAGATACATATAGGATTAAATGGATTTTATGGACATTTCATCCTTGGGTACGACCTACCGATATGTTGTCAAAATCGAGTAGAAGCTCAGACAAAAGATGTGTCAATTTGGGCCTGGGAACCCCTCACAACAAAATCTAGGAAAGGGCGGCCTCAACCCATAGAACAAGGGATAGAGAAAAGATGGACCGCCTCAAGAAAAATATTGGTACAGGGGCAGAACCGGGGTTCAATGCTTAACAATGCACCAACAAAACCCTCACTACCGGCCCTTTTAGAAACACCTGCGAAGCAGGCGAAGTCTCACCCGAGGTAGAAGTAGGGGGGGTTACATGACGTAGGTGTCTATAACCAAGTGGGGACACAGATCTGTGATAATAACACTTCGCAAGGTATTTTATTAACACTTAGAAGATGATATGCATTAGTTTCCTAATCTCAATAACATCGCAGAACATATCCAAGAATAGATCTAGTGCAATAATAACAAGGATTAAGTACTTCAACCACTTAGCACACAACATTGAGTTAGATCTAAGATTCATTCATAATTAACACAAGTAAGCACTAAGCATCAACATATCCATCTATCATACATACTAAGAAAATCACTGAGAAGATTCATAACATCAACAACACAACACAAAGTAAACCAAAGACACAAGATATATGTGGTTCACCCCAGCGTGGGGATACATCCACCAACTGCTTCATCTTCTTTTTTATTCATCAATCTCTTATATTCAATGACTCTCATGCACTAAGCCACATATTTGAACTTCACATAGGACAAGAGATCTATGCATTGAGCACCAGATCCTCCTTCCGAACTCGATCAAGGCACAGAGCCAACTCTCTATCAAGCACAGAGCCTTAACACATAAACATTCCTTTTCACAAAGATAATATATAACATTACTTTCACTTAGCTCCCAAAATCCCTACTACTTCTACCATACATCCTTCTTTTATTTATACTTTTACAATCCCTTACAATAAGGCCTAATCATGGGTAAACCCCATGGGCCGACATCCCATAACCCATTACAAAAACCCTAGAGACGCCTTACTGGGTCCACATAGCCCAAAAAATCAGTGTGATCCATGATCTTAGCTTCGCCTGGGTGCTCATTTTTTGACCAATGTTTTGAAGTCCAAAAAGTGGTCCAAACCTAACCAAGGTTTCCTCAAAACTTGGTCGAGGGCCAATAGGCCCCCAACACTCACCTGTGACTCATCCCGAGTCACTCAAGTCTTCGAAGGCCTTGATAT
>JASDQU010199065.1:1959-19345 GCA_032191745.1 Picea mariana
TCCTCTAATGGCCTCTATATTTTCAAGATCCATTGCTATCCCTTCTTTGGATATGATATGCCCCAAATAATGAATTTGGTTCTCATAAAATGAGCACTTGATCAATTTGGCATACAATTGGTGTTCTCTTAACAATTGCAACACCATCCTCAAGTGATTCACATGTTCTTCTTCTGTCTTGGAATATACAAGGATATCATCCAAAAATACAATGAAAAACTTTTCTAAGTACTCTCGGAAAAAACCATTCATCAAACACATGAAAATAACGGGTGCATTTGATAACCCAAATGGCACCACTATAAATTCATAGTGACCATACCTTGTTTTGAAGGTAGTCTTGCTAATGTATTAATATGTAATCCTTACCTGATGGTATCCTGACCTGAGATCAATCTTTGAAAATATCCTTGCATTCTTCAACTAGTCGAAGAGATCATCAATCATTGGCAAAGGATACTTGTTCTTCACAGTTACTTTATTTAACTGTCTAAAATAAACAAAATATCAAGGTACCATATTTCTTGTTCATAAATAACATTTGGGCACCCCAAGGTGACACACTTGGGTGTATGTACCCCTTCTTCAATAACTCTTCAATATGCATTTGCAACTCCTTCAACTCTGGAGTACTCATTCTGTAGGGAGTCTTTGACACTGGAGTTTCTCCAGGAATCAAATTTATAGAGAATTCAACATATCTCTTTGGGGGTAGTCCTGGTATCTCCTTAAACACATCCTCAAACTCTTTTAGGACTTTTTGATCTTCTAGATCCAACACCCTTTCCTTAGGTGTTTCCTCCATGTTATCACTAAAAAATTGTCTGCAACATTACACACAATGGTTAAATAAAGACATCAATGCTAGCAGCAATTAGTACACCTACAACACCAAAATCCATCAAAAGGCACAAAAACTATACACTTGGTTCAAAAATTAAAGTGTGTAAATTCACCAAAGGGAGTGCATGCACAGTGCACATAATGCAGGGGCTAACACAACCCTCAACATTCATTATGCGCAAGATGCATGACTATCTACAAGAAAATCTGTGAACTCCTCATGAACGGTGCATTTATGAATCTTGTCAGCCTCTCAACCACTTCTAGTCTGACCCCCAACATGATTTGACACTCAGATCTGAGAAAAATCTAGCTTGGAGGTTGGTCAAGGGATATGAAGTTCCCTAAAAGGCCCCTTGTTCACACTATGAACTAGTTGTATCTTTCCATGAATGGACACTGTTGACGATTAAAATCACAATGATGAGTTTTTCTCGCAAAGGATTGATAAGCGCTATTGTTTATTTATGATAATAATATTTAACTAGTAGGTGGGAACCCCTTGTAGACTAGAGGCGCAAAGATAGACATGTTATGCTTATATGTTGTTTTTTTTGTTATTATGTTGCTTACACAGTCCTATACAGTTGATGATGTAGTATTGGTTTCATTTTATATGACAAATGGGTGGTTGATGCATTGTTGCTAAATGTTGTTGATATTCACTTGTGATACAAGGCAGTGCCATGGGTATGAATATTATGTTGTTTATAGGTGCTATGTTATGTTATGTTATGTAATAACATTGATTAATAATCCATATATGATTTATGAAAAATATAATAAAATGGGAGATAGATCAAAACAAAAAGGAAAAACTATGGATAAGTTCTAAAGCTATGGAAAAAATATTATTGTTGGCACAGGGGTAGACCCAGGGTTCAACGCTATAACAACACACCAAAAAAATCCTAACTACTGACACTTTCGACAACACCTACGAAGTAGATGAAGTCTCACCCGAGGTAGAGGCAGGGGTGGTTGTAGAACTCAGGTGTCTGCAACCTTAGCTGGGACATTGATATGTGATTGTAATACTTAGAAGAGCACTTAGCACCGACAGTTCATCAATATTTAACCATTATATACTCTGCAGATAAAATAGAGCATCACATCATTCATTCAGATATGATGTATCTAAGCACTTATCATAGATAAGTAGGCTAGATCTAATAGATTTAGGCACTAGCACATTCATATAAGTCATATCTAACATCCATATACATCATTAGCACAAATCATAAACATATCTATCTATCTATATCAAAGCACTTAGCAAGTAAATACATAAACACATCAACACATTGAAAAAAGTAGAGAAACAAAGCATATATGTGGTTCACCCCCACCCTGGGGTTATGTCCACCAACTCTTCTTATTTATTATCTTCTTCAATGGGTTACATGCACAGAGCCTCAAAACCCTACTCCAAATAGGACAAGAGATCTGTGCATCTCGTTAGATCCTCCTTCCCCGAGTAGATATAAGCATGCAACCTTCCACATCCTCTTACAATGACTTGCACTTAGCTCTGCAAGTCTCACACAGTATGCACAAAGTGCTTACTATCCTTCAATCACATAGATCTATCACTTAGCCATTTGTAACTGCCTCTTTCTTTCATTTCCTAGACATCTATTTATACTTTACAAAATAGGCCTAAACATGGGTAAACCCATGGGTCGACATCCCATACCCATTACATAATCCCAAATCCAAAAAAGGACCCAAAAAGGGTCCAAGATCCCGCGATCTCATATTTGTATTGAGATCCTCCTTCGACAGGCTATAAAAGTCCAAAAATAGGTCAAACTTCACCAACGATCTCCCAAAACTTGGTCAAGAGCCAACATGCCCCCAACACTCACTTGTGACTCATCCCGCATCACTTTGATTTGGGTAGTTCTTCTTCAAAAGCCTCGAGCTTGGCTCGAGCTTCTTCAAAATGTTGTTGTACCATGAACTCTTGTGCAACAAACATTTGGATGACTACCTCGTTCACAGGTCCCTCTAGGCACTGTTCAGCTGTAGTAACAACCTTCTCCCATTCTTATCCTCGGCTTTCAACCTCTTTGAACAATTTGTAAGCCTTATATTGTACAGGTTGGAGCCTATGAGTTACTTCCATAACTATGCTCTAGATAGTGTGAATCTGTTGTTGGGAGGCATGTTTCTCTTGGGAGCACTTCATTCTTTCCACAACTGACAGGGGCTTCAGCTGCGCTTGTATCGTTTCGGCTTGATACTTTGCCTCTTGGACATGTGAATCCAATGCCTTCATTTCTGGATTCTTAGTGAGTTTCTCGTAGGCCTGGGCACTATTATCAGTATGTTGCTTACCTTCCATAGAAAGGGTTTTTATTATCTCAACTGTGCTTCAAGCAGTTGCTTCTCTTTGATCCCTTACATCCTGTGGAGTCTCGGGCACTACGTGGAGCTCTAAATTTTCTATGCATTGTTGTAGCTCCTAGATAAATTATGTGAGCTTCTCTACTTGCTGCATGACTCGATCCTCTACCTTTATTTCTATGAATGTCACAGATCGAAGTGCTCTGCTAACTGCTTCTTTCACTTCGAATTTCTCTGCAAGAAACTATTCTTTTTCTTACTGTATCTGTGATTTTTCTTCATCGAACTTTTCTTGGAGGGTAATCTTTTCCTGTTCTACAGCTCGATGCTTCTCTATAAGTAATCCTTGTACTTGTTCCAAATCCTTGGTTTCTTGTTCTATTTCCTCTTGTGCTCATCGAAGGTGAGCTTCGACTGTATCAACTAGTCGGTGGAGTTGGGCTGGCTCATCTCCCAACTCTGTTTCTCCTAATGGCAGAGACATAGTGGAGACTGCATGGCTATACTGAAAAGCTTGTTGCACCCCTCGGAGTTTGATTTCAATCCTATCATACATTTCTTCCTTCTTCTCTCCTTGTTTCTCTGCTATCTCTAGTGAATCATCTTCCAGGGCTTCTATGATGAAGTCAAAGTCATCAGAGGTGAGGAAAGTCTACATCTTGGTCATGGTGGCTTCTGATTTCTTTCGAGAAGAAGGTTTCAGGGGGGAAATCTTCCTCTTCTTCAAGGGGTCAAATGTGTCTCTGGTCAGTGTTACTTCACTGGGATTCTTTTCCGCTTCTACTTTGTCACTACTTCCTCGGTCAGGTGACATGGACGTGGTATTCACTGAGGTGTTGCTTAAGTTTTGGACCTCCTCAGTCTTCTTCTGTTTGCTGGTCCCAGGTGTATTATGTTATTTATGAGTTTCCTCTGGGCTATCAAGATCAGATATATTTGTGGGGTTGGCGGGGATAAGGAGGTTAGCGGACCATTCCTTAGTGATTTCCTCAAGGTCTTCTTTTGTAAGCTTATAATATGACTGGAGTTTCTCTTTATTTTCATCTGCTCACACTGTAATGTAGATAAAGTGTCGATCTGTGCTGAACTTCATTATTGGTCGGAACCTCTGTAAGGTGTTCGGGGTCATGCGAGGCTCAACTTCAATGGATCCCTTTAGTTGGAGGTAGTATGTATGAAATAGAGCATTCGAATTCCACTATTTGTTCATATCAGTTGAATACCACAGGGTAGTGAACTTCGTGGAAAGCGGTTCAAACGACTCTATGTCAGTGAAGGTCGCTCCTTCTGGCATCTCCTAGGCAACAAATGCAATGAGGACTAGAAGCCAACTGAAATGAAATTCATAACCCTGGTCCTCTGCTTCTCGACAATCTAGTTCCAACTAGTTAACTAGGTACTTCACCTAGTTCATTTGTAGGCCTTCCACACACTTCCCTGCGAGGTCAACGAAAAAGCCTGTGACCTGCGTAGGTTGGTTCTTACTTACTAATTTTCCAACTATCAATTGACATGCTAGGTGAACTATGCCACTCTATATGGAAGCTACATTGTAGCCTCTTGTTCCCTTCTCAATGTCTCCATATGTATCCTTGATATTTTGTGTGAGTGCGTGATCTGCGGCTTTTCTTCAATAAAATTCCTGCGGGTCAGGTCCTTTCATACTCAGGCCTGTGATCCTATGGATCAGATTTGGGTCAACTGTAATGTGGTGGTCTACCCATAATTAGTCACCATGGTAAAATGATAGTAGCATCTTGACATAAGTGTTGACTTCCTGGTGTCTTCTAAAGTGTGGGATCTTCATGACATTCAGCAGGGTGTACTGCGCGCGATTCATTGTCCACAAATGAGGGATGATATTCAAATTCTTACCCTTAGTTCTATTTAGGTACTTGTATGGGGTGAGAATACCATATATCTTGCAATATCTGAGGTTGAAGTCATTGAACTTCAATGCTATGATCTGATCCTTCTTTGCTCCAACTGCGCGTATCCCCTTCGGGAGGTACGCAGTGACCATGGTGTACTTGAATTCTCTTGGCACACTATCATGATTAACCATGCCATCCAGAGGTGGGATGTAATCAGACAATATGGATGGAATCAACTTCACGTTGGCTAAGTCGTCTCTGTGCTTGGTTCTCGTTTCTGCTGATGGTCGGGATGGCCCCGATCCATGACGGTCAACAGAGAGGCTTGCACCATTCTCATCAATGAAGCTTGTATACTTGCAGACATCGACATGAATATTTTAGTCATGAGGTCTATCAGAAATTCTTCGAAAAATTTCTTTGCAACGCTGAACTCGTCCGGCATACACGCTCGGGTTGGAAATCTTCGGGTTCGAGGAGTAACTTAGACACTGCAATAGGATAGAGGTAAATAATGCAATGATCATTGTGTAAAATAAACAAGTCTGTGGGCTCAGATTCACGATTAGAAAAATTGTTCTTGGTGCATGGTGCAATGGGATAAATAGATAACTTGGAAACATATTGCTCGCAACGGTCGAGAAGCCTCCATTAACTCTATTCTTTCTGTTATGGCATGGTTCAACGGTCTGGTGGCGAACTGTAAATGCCTTTCTACCCATTCAGAGGGTCAACCAAACAGTTATATTATTCCCAATGACTATATTGCTTCGCCATGGAGAAGTGCCATGTGACACTGTTATGTTATCTCGACGAAGCTCCAATTTTGCAAATTTTCCTTTTGCGAAGTTCCCTCTAGAACCTTCTGTAACTTGTTGATCTTAGCTCTCTTCTTACATAGCTTTCTAGATTTCTTTCCAATGATCTTCGTCTTGGTATGCCTTTTTCCAATCTTATTCTTATCTTATTTTGGCATAGTTACTTTGTGTGGTTGAGATTCTTTCCTGATATTTGAGGGTGATACTTCTTCTTTATATGGGACAGGTACTTCAATCTTCTGTGGGTCGTCTAGTGTTCTTGCAATTTTGATATCTAGGTATCTGGTGTTAAATAGCTTCGATCTATTCTTTTGTTCTTCAATTAAGTGTGTGCTCCTTCTAGTCATGAAATATTTTAACTCTTGCTTCTTCTCTACTAAAACTTCTTCTTCTTCTTGCCATCTGTCCTGATTTATTTCAATCCAAGGTTTTCCTAGTAACATGGTAAATGGGGCATTGTTCTCAATAAATTTAATAATCTCAAAATATTCCTCTGTCGAAGTTCCATTAGCATTCATAGATATCTGGGTGAGCTTTCCACATAGGTTTATCAACTTTCTTTTGAATATTCATATTCCTCCTAACGAAGGAATCATAGCAGGCCTTCCTATATTTTCCCAAGTTCTTTCTGTCATGATATTCACTTGTGTTTCCTTATCCAGAACATAGTCAATGTCGAAGTCTTCTATTCTTTCTTCAAAGAATTCTTTTTCTTTGAATATCTCTGATAAACTAACATGTCAGTGATCATTTAGGGTTTCTTTCATCTGTAGCAATACTTTCTCTGATTCTTTCCTAGGTTCTACCATAATCATGGTTTTTGGATCTGCCTTAGGGTTTTCTTTTCTAATTTTCATTTCTTCAAGCTTAGCAATCATTCTAGGGCAATCCAATACTTCATGGTCCATATCTTTGTAAAAAATACAACTAGGTCTTCTTCCAGAGCATTCCTTAAAAAGATGCCATGGTTTTATGCAACTGTAACAGAGGGTTAATCCTCTCTTCCTTTTAAATGATTCCCAACTCTTTCTATACTGCACGCTAGGGTCATGGTAGCTAAACTGTAAACATTTATTTCTAGGATCCTGCATCCACTGGTTAGTCCAAACATTCTTTCTATGCATAGATATAACAAATTTTTCACTATTCTTATTAGGTCTACGCATATCAAACCTTCTTTCATCTATTAGTGCCCTAGTTTTGAAGCTAGGACAAAATCTGTCAAACATACTTGGATCCATACTTTTGAAACAAGCAATTCCACTTATCTTACTCCTATAGAGCACAAAGATTTCATATATAGAACTTTTCACTATTCTTAGCTTTATCAGAGTACAAAGCTTGCAGATCTTACCTCTTTTAATAAAACATTCTCACTTTTAAATTTCTCAGAGCACAAAGCTTTTAGATCTTACCTCTTTTCTTCAGATCAAACTTCGTTTCCTTAGCACAAAGCTTCTCAAATGAAGTAGAGTATTGCACACTAGAGAAACAGAGCTTTCACAGTTTTAGGACAGATCTTTGCACAAAGCTTCTTCTTCCTTAGTTCCCAACAATCACAGTTTCAGGTCCCAAAAACAGATTCATTTGTTGGCATAGGGGAAGACCCAGGGTTCAATGCTACAACAATGCACCAACAAAACCCTAACTACCGGCCCTTTCGGTAACACCTACGAAGCATATGAAGTCTCACATAATGTAGAGGTATGGGTGGTTGTAGGATTCACGTGTATGCAACCTTAGATGGGACACAGAGCACTTAGCACCGATAAATCATCAATATTTAACCACTATCTACTATGTAGATAAAATAGAGCATCTCATCATTCATCCAGATATGATGTATCTAATCACTTATCATAGATAAATAGGCTAGATCTAACATATTCAAGCACTAACACATTCATATAAGTTAGATCTAACATCCATATACATCATTAGTACAAAGCATAAATATATCTATCTATCTATATCAAAGAAATTAGCAATTAAATACATAAACACATCAACACATTGCACAAAGCAGAGAAACACAACATATACATGGTTCACCCCCACCCTGGGGCTACGCCCACCAACTCTTCTTCTTTATTATCTTCTTCAATAGGTTATATGCACAGAGACTCAAAAATCTACTCCGCATAGGATAGGAGATCTGCGTAGCTCACTAGATCCTCCTTCACTGAGTATATATAAGCATGCAACCTTCCACATCCTTTTACAATGACTTGCACTTAGCTCTGCAATTCTCACATAGTATGCACAAAGCATTTACTATCCTTCAATCACATAGATCTATCACTTAGTCATTCGTAACTGCCTCTTTCTTACATTGCCTAGACATCTATTTATACTTTACAAAATAGGCCTAAACATGGGTAAATACACGGGCTGACATCTCATACCCATTACATAATACAAAATCCCAAAAAGGACCCAAAAAGGGGCCAAGATCTTGCGATATCTTCTTCCTCATGCACTCCTCTTTTGACAGGCTGTCAAAGTCCCAAAATAGGTCAAACTTGACCAAGTATCTCCCAAAACTTGGTCAAGGGCCAACTTGCCCCCAACCCTCACCTGTGACTCTTCACGAGTCACTCTAATCTGGGTAGTTCTGCTTCGAAAGCCTCGAGGTTGGCTCGAGATTCTTCGACTTGCTGTTGTGAAATGACCTCTTGTGCAATGAACTTTTGGATGACTACCTCGTTCACAGGTCCCTCTAGGCATTGTTCAGTTTCAGTAACAACCAACTCCGGTTCTTCTCCTCAGGCTTCGACCTCTATGAAGAATTGGTAAGCCTTGTCTTGTACAGGTTGAAGTCTCTAAGTTACTTCCATAACTCCGCTCTAGATAGTGTGGATCTGCTACTGAGCAGTGAATTTATCTTGGGAGCGCTTCATTCTTTCCAGAGTTGACAGGGGCTTCAACTATCCTTGTATCATTTCGGCTTGATACTTCACCTCTTGGAGCTATGACTCTAGTGCCTTCATTTTTGGATTCTCAATGAGTTTCTCATAGGTCTGGGCACTACGATCAGTACGTTTCTTACATTCCATAGCAAGGGTTTTTATTCTCTCAACGGTGCTTCGAGCAGTTTCTTCTCTTTGATCCCTTACATCCTTTGGATTCTGAGGCACTGTGCGGAGCTCTAATTCTTCTATGCATTGTTGTAGCTGATGGATAAATTTTGTGAGCTACTATACTTGTTGCATGACTCGATCCTCTACCTTTATTTCTATGACTGTCACAAAGAAAAGTTCTTTGTTGACTACTTCTTTCACTTCGAGTTGCTCCGAGAGAAACTATTCTTTTCCTTGTTGTATATGTGCTTTTTCTTCATCGAACTTTCCTTGGAGAGAAATATTTTCCTTTTCTGTAGCTCGATGCTGCTCTACAAGTACTCCTTGTACTTGTGCCAAATCCTGGGTGGCTTGTTCTGTTTCCTCTTCTTCTCATCGAAGGTGAGATTCGACTGTATTAGCTAGTCAATGGAGTTGGGCTGTCTCATCTCCCAACTCTGGTTCTCCTGATGGCAGAGGTGCAGTGGAGACTGCACGGATGGACTAAAAAGCCTGTTGCACCCCTTGGAGTTTGACTTCAATCCTATCATACATTTCTTCCTACTTTTCTCCTTGTTTCTCTTCCATCTCTAGTGAAGCATCGTTTAGGGTTGTTATGATGAATTCAAAGTAATCGGAGGTGAGGATAGTCTGCATCTTGGTCATGGTGGCTTTCAATTTATTTTGGGAAGAAGGTTTCAGGGGGGAAACCTTCCTCTTCTTCAAGGGGTCAACCTCTTCTATGGGTGGTGTTAATTCGCAAGGATTTTGTTCATCTTCTACCTCGTCACCACCCCCTCAGTTAGGTGACATGGATGCGGTCTTCACTAAGGTGCTTCTTAAGTTTTGGACCTCCTTAGTCTTCTAATATCTGTTGGTTCCAGGTGTATTTTGTTTTTTATGAGTGTCCTTTGGGATGTCAAGATCATATATCTTTGTGGGGTTGGCGGGGATAAGGAGGTCAGTGGACCATTCCTTAGTGATTTCCTCGAGGTATTCTTCTGTATCCTCTTATTCCCTTATCAACATCGCCATATGTATCCTTGATATTATGTGCGAGTGCACGATCTACATCTTTTCCTGGATAAAATTCATGAGGGTCGGGTCCTTGCATACTCAAGCCTTTGATCCTGTGGATTAGCATTGGATCAACTGTAATGCGACGGTCTAGCCATAATTAGCCACCATGGTAAACTAATAGTAGCATATTGACACAAGCGTTGACTTTTTGGTGTCTTCCGAAGTGTGGGATCTTAATGACATTCAGCAGGGTGGACTGCACGAGGTTAATTGTCCACGACTGAGGGATGATATTTGAATTCTTCCCCTTAGTTCTAGTTAGGTACTTTTATGGGGCAAGCATACCATAGATCTTGTGATCTTCGAGGTTGAATTTTTTGAACTTTAACGCTGTGATCTTATCCTTCTCTACTCAAACTGCACGTATCCCCTTCGGGAGGTACGCAGTGACCATGGTGTACTCAAATTATCTTGGCACACTATCACGATTTACTGTGCCAGTCAGAGGCAGAATGTAATTAGGAAATATGGATGGAATCAACTTTGTGTTGGCTAGGTCATCTCTATGCTTGGTTCTCTTTTGTATTGATGGTCGGGATGGCCCCGATCCGCGAGAATTCGACGGAGAGACTTGCACCATTCCCGTCGATGAATCTTGTATACTTGCAGACATCGACATGACTCTTTCATTCATGAGGTCAATCAAAACTTCTTCGAAAAATTTCTCTGCAGTGCTGAACTCGTTCGACATACATGCTCGGGGTTGGAAATCTTCGGGCTCGAGGAGTAACTTAGACACTACAATAGGATAGAGGGAAATAGCATGATGATCACTGTGTAAAATCAACAAGTCCACGGGCTCATATTCAGGGTTATCAAAAGTGTTCTTGGTGCATGGCACAATGGGATAAATAGATAACTTGGCAATGGATTTCTTGAAACGATTGAGAAGCCTTCATTAATTCTGTTTTGTCCATTATGGCGTCGTTTAACAGTCTGGTGGTGTACCATAAATGCCTTTCTACCTGTTTGGAGGGTCAGCCAAATGATTATATTATTCCCAACAGCTATATTGCTTCGCCATGGAGAAGTGCCATGTGACATTGTTCTGTTATCCTGATGAAGCTCCAATTTTGCAAATTTTCCTTCTACGAAGTTCCCTCTAGAACCTTCTGTAACTTGTCGATCTTAGCTCTCTTCTTACTTAGCTTTCTATCTTTCTTTCAAGTGATCTTCATCTCCGTATGGATTTTTCCATTCTAATTCTTATCTTCTTTTGGCATAGTTACTTCGCTTTGTTGAGATTCTTTCCTAATATTTGAGGGTTTTACTTCTTCTTTATCTGGGACAGGTACTTCAATCTTCTGTGGGTCATCTAGTGTTCTTGCAACTTCGATATCCAGGTCTCTGGTGTTAAATATCTTTGATCTACTCTAATCCTTCTAGTCATGAAATCTTTTAAATCTTGCTTCTTCTGTGCTAAAACTTCTTCTTCTTCTTGCCTTCTCGCCTGATTTCTTTCAACCCAAGGTTTTCCTAGTAACATGGTAAATGGGGCGATGTTCTCAATAAATTTAATAATCTCAAAATCTTCCTCTGTTGAAGATCCATTGGCATTCATAGATATCCGGGTGAGATTTCCACGTAGGTTTATCAGCTTTCCTTTGAATAGTCCTATTCCTCATAATGAAGGAATCATAGTAGGCCTTCCTATAGCTTCCTAAGTTATTTATGTCATGATATTCACCTATGTTTCCTCATCTAGAACACAATCAATGTCGAAGTATCCTATTCTTGCTTCAAGCCATTCTTTTTCTTTGAATATCTCTAATAAACTGGCATGTTGGTGATCATTCAGGGTTTCTTTCATCTGTAGCAATACTTTCTCTGATTCTTTCTGGGGTTCTGCCATAATCATGGTTTTTGGATATGCCTTAGGGTTTTCTTTTCTCATTTTCATTTCTTCAAGCTTAGTAATCATTCTAGGGAAATCCAATACTTCATGGTCCATATCTTTACAACAAAGACAACTAGGTATTCTTTCAGGGCATTCCTTAGCAATATGTCTTGGTTTTCTGCAACTGTAATAGAGGGTTAATCCTCTTTTTCTTTTAAATGATTTCCAACTCTTTCTATACTACATGCTAGGGTCATGGTAGCTAACCTGCAAATATTTCTTTCTAGGATCCTATATCCACTAGTTAGTCCAAACATTCTTTCTATGCATAGGTATAACATATTTTTCACTATTCTTATCATATCTACGCATATCAAACCTTATTTCATCTATTAGTGCCCCAATTTTCAGGATAGGACAAAATCTATCAAACATACCTAGATCCATACTTTTGAAAAAAAACTTTCCACTTATCTTACTCCTACAGAGCAAAAAGCTTTCAGATCTAGAACTTTTCACTATTCTTACCTTTATCAGAGTATAGAGCTTGCATATCTTACCTCTTTTAATAACAAAATATCACTTTTACCTTTCTCAGAGCACAAATCTTTTAGATCTTACCTGTTTTCTTCAGATCAAACTTCTTTTCCCTAGCATAGAGCTTCTCAAACTAAGTAGAGTAATGCGCACTAGGGCAATGAAGCTTTCACAGTTTTAGGATGGATATTTGCACAAATCTTCTTCTTCCTTAGTTCCCAACAATCACAGTTTCAGGTCCCAGCAACAGAACCATTTGTTGGCACAGGGGAGGACCGAGGGTTCAATGCTACAACAATGCACCAATAAAACCCTAACTACCGGCCCATTCGACAACACCTGTGAAGTAGATGAAGTCTCACCCGAGGTAGAGGCAGGGGTGGTTGCAGGAATCAGGTGTCTACAACCTTAGCTGGGACACATATATGTGATTGTAATACTTAACAGATCACTTAGCACCAACATTTCATCAATATCTAACCACTATCTACTGCACAGATAAAACAAAGTATTGCATCATTCATTCAGATATGATGTATCTAAGAACTTATCATAGAGAAGTAGGCTAGATCTAACAGATTTAGGCACTAGAAAATTCATATAAGTCAGATCTAACATCCATATACATCATTAACAGCAAGCATAAACAGATCTATCTATATATATCAAAGAACTTATCAAGTAAAGACATAAACACATCAACACATTGCACAAAGCAGAGAAACACAACATATACATGGTTCACCCCCACCCTCAGGCTACGTCCACCAACTCTTCTTCTTTATTATATTTTTCAATAGGTTATATGCACAGAGCCTCAAAAACCCTACTCTACATAGGACAAGAGATCTTCGCAGCTCACTAGATCCTCCTTACCTGAGTAGATCTAAGCACGAAAACTTCCACAACCTCTTACAATGAATTTTACTTAGCTCTGCAAGTCTCACATAGTATGCACAAAGAACTTACTATCCTTCAATCACATAGATCTAGCACTTAGCCATTCATAACTGCCTCTTTCTTACATTGCCTATACATCTATTTATACTTAAAAAAATGGTCCTAAACATGGGTAAACCGATGGGCTGACATCCCATACCTGTTACATAATCCCAAATCCCAAAAATGACCCAAAAAGGGGCTGAGATCCCGCAATCTATGCTTCGTCTTGCGCTCCTCCTTTTACATTCTGTCGAAGTCCCAAAATAGGTCAAAATTGACCATGGATCTCCCAAAAATTGGCCAAGGGCCAACGATTATATATAAACCTTGTGACAAATGTGAAATGGTCGAACTAGCTACTATATTATGTGTTTTGGTTAAAGGATTATGCAATTTTTATTAAAGAGTTGTATGGAGGAACATATGGTAATGTTAACATATGGTGGTGACATGTTTCGGGTGGTGCATTGTTGGCATGGGGGAAAACCTTGGTTTCAACTCTAACAACGCACCAACAGGCCCTAACTACTGGCCCTTTTGGAAACATGTGTGAAGTATATGAAGTCTCACCCGAAGTAGCGATAGGGGGTTGCAGGACACAGGTGTCTACAACCAGAGGGACTGAAAAGTGGATCCATGGAAACTCTCACACATAGATCTAGTTATTTTTTATCTTCCTTAAGCCTACTACATGATCTATATCTCATATGTAACAAAATATTGCATTGACAATATATCATAGATCAGAAGAACACAACATCAATCACACACAACAACAAGATATACGTGGTTCATCCTCTCCCTAGGGATACATCCAAAGAACTGCGCTTTATAATATATAAGATGAAATCATATAGTTCTATCTACACTCTTAGCTTGTAGATCTCTCTTTCTTTCTCTTCTTCTCTCCCCTCCCTACGCACCCAACTGCAGGGTTGATCTTTGCACCTAGTTGAACATCTTACAACACAATACTTGTCTCTCAAGAATACCAAAAATCACTCATTAGAACCTAATTGAACCCATCTCAGGTCCTCTTAACCTTTATTTATACATTACAATGACTCTTGGAACACCTTATACCAAAACCTAGGTGTCAAAACCCTAAATACCAAAACCCTAGGTCAACTTGACCCACATTTTTAGGGCTTCGCCAACATATCTTTCCTTCTTTCATACGAAGTGCTCCAAAGAATCCATTGGTGGATTTTTCCACTTACTGAGTTGTCCACGATCCAACTTCCTTACTGATCTATCTTCCTCGATCTCTCCATCCAACGACTTTCCTTCTCTTACTTCGCTCCGTCTTTTCTGCTCTTTTGGCCACTTTGACCCACTCTCAGTAAGCTTGTCTTCTGCGCAGTTCACACTTCATGCTTCTTTCCTTAATCTTCGCAACCTTCCATAACCAAGGGCCAACATGCCCCCAACACTCACATGTGACTCGTCCTCAGGCACTTCAGGTTTGAACCTTATGTTTTTCTTTTTCTTCAGACTGCATGGAGCAGCTTGTGCTTTATGCTCTGTCTCTCCCTTCCTTATGTAGACTGTCTTTATTGTGTCTAGTACCCAGTTTCAACTGCACCTAGTACCTATACCCTTCTTCTCATGATTTTATTGAGAGATGCAAGGTAGCTGGTTGTCATAGTACAATTTCAACCGGCTCCCATTCACTAAACCTTCCTTCCATACTCCATTCAAAGTCTTCAACTGCACAACTCCTCCTTCTATAACATAAGAAACCTCATATGGCCCAAGCCAATGTGTCCTAAAATTCCCTGGATGATTCAAAAACTTGCTATCATATACCAATACTAGATATCCTCGCTTAAAGGATTTCTTCTTGATGTGCCTATCATGATAGGCCTTTTCTCGTTCCTTCTGTACCTGCTGATGAAAACTTCCAATAAATATGTCTTCTTCCAGTTCTACCAAATGCGCGAGCCTCTCTTGGACAGTGCCATTGTCATCCATATCTGTGAATGTTGCAATTCTTAAGCTGAGAACTAAATATTCCATGGGGACAACTGCTTCTAGACCATAAACCAACTTAAAGGGAGTCTGCATTGTTAGCTTCTTGTAAGTGGTTCTATAGGACCATAACACTGCTAATACTCTCAAATCCCAATCGTCCATATTCACACTACAAATATCTGTCAGCTCTATCTCCAAGATATTATTGAAATATTTGACTGTCCTATTCACTTGTGGATGGTAAGGAGTACTCTTCTGATGGTGGACTTCAAATTCCTGAGTCAAAGCTTCAATGGTCTTATTAATAAAATGTGTACCTTGATTGTTCATAAGGGTCTTCGCGCATCTAAACTGGGTTATGATATCATCAAATATAAATCACGCACTTGTAGTTGCACTACATTCCTTCACTGCTCTTGCTTCTTCCCATATGGTCAAATACTCTGTCACATTGATGATGTATATAGCTCATGTGCTCTTTCTTGGTGGGTTGATAGGTCCCATGAAATCAATTTCCCATTTCTCAAATGCCTACAAATTCAGATACGGTGCTAAAGGAATCCCATCGCTTCGGGAAGGCTTCCCAACTCTTTGGCATACATCGCAGGATTTATAGTGTTCCTTGGAATTTTATGTAAAGTAGGCCACCAAAGGCTAGATCTAAGAACCTTCTGTGTTGTTGCTTTCCTTGCATAGTGTCCTCCTGCGATGCCTTCATGTGCTTCTACTAAAATTAGTGGTCTTTCTTCCTCCATAACACATCTCCTCAAGATCTCATCAGGTCCCATCTTGTATAGTTGTCTAGCTATAAGTGAAAAATCAGTAGCACGAACTACCAGATGTTTCTTTTGGATGATTGTATATTCACTAGGTGCCATTCCTATTGATAGGAACTGGACTATCTCAACGAAGTGATCATCAAACCTTATGATGGCCAACAATTTTTCATCTGGTAGTGCATCCTCCAAACTAGTAGGTTCCTCTCCATGCATCAACCTAGACAAATGATTAGGTCCCTTGTTGATTCTCCCTGGCTTGACCACTATTTCAAAATCATATTCCTGGAATAAAAGTAGCCATATGCATATTATTACCCCAAATATTGTCTTATTGACTAGGTATTTCAACGTAGAGTGATCAATGAACATATTAAAATGTCCTCCCAACAAGTAGTGATGAAAATTTTGCAGTGCTTACACCATGGCTAAACTTTCTATCTCAGTGGTAGTGTAGTTTATCTCAGTTGTAGATAGCTTCTTACTGGAAAAGGCTAATGGATGGTCAATATCTCTTTCTCCTGGTTGTGCTAACATTTCTCCAAGTTCAATATATGAAGCATCGACATGCATATGAAATTCCTTGATCCAATCTGGGAAAACCAGAATAGGTGCAGTAACCATTTTTTGTTTCAGTGTGTCAAAGCTCTGCTGACATTCTGTTGTCCATGGAAACTGACAATCTGTATTTAATAAATTCTCCATAGGTGTTGTAATCTATGCATATCCCTTAATAAACTTCATGTAGTATCCAGTATGTCCCAACGCAGTGCGCAGTTGTCGGACTAAGGTAGGGGGGTATATCAACAATAATGACAATCTTGGACGGATCTACCAGCTATTAGCGATAAAAAATGATTTGCTAATTATTTTGATATCACATGATAAATCATTATAAGGTAGAATATTTATTTATAAATCTTAAAAGCTTTGAGATGGGCATTTAAATATATTATTCAAATGAATAAATCAATTCCTATCTCGAAAAAAAAACTAAAAATAAATTTTATCTTTCGATGACTAAATGGTTTTTTCACAGTGTAATGAGCCGTCAAATGTAAAGAAGATTCCAGAAACATCTTCTTTCTGCCCAGATTGCGATTTCTTGATTCCAAGACGCATGGGAATGATCATAAATAAAGGGTAATAATTAGGAGAATACATATCAGCTTCCTAATCAGGTTTTGAAGACATGTGGTAAGGGAATAACACCAAATGGAATGATTACTCTTGACAGAAATCACCCAACGATCAAAGACAAATTTTTGAAGCTGTGATTTTCATCGGAAAATTTCCA
>JASDQU010199068.1:6130-19345 GCA_032191745.1 Picea mariana
TCCTTTTTTTAAAAAACATGTTTGCAGAGTTTTTTTCTTTCCCATTTATTTATTTTTTATTAAAAAAAAATATTTAATAAATAATTTTTGAAGTAACGATTTAGGAGTCTTTTTTGAGGCTTTTATATGAGATGGTATAAATCGTCTAGGCCATGATTTCAATTAGGTCATAATTTTAACTACAAAAAAAACAATGCTACTAGGTAACTTCACTTTTCGATTTAAGGGTCAATTTTAAGGTTTTTGTCCGCAATGGTATCGATTCTCTAGGTTTCAATTTCAAACAAGTCAGAATTTTAACCACCCCCCAAAAAGGGTGTTACCAATAGCACCACTTTTTGATTCGAGGGTAAAAATACCCACTAAATTCGACCTCTAAAAAACAAGAATTTTAGGGATTTCTTCTTAAGTTGGTAACTTTGTCATGACTCTAATGCATCATATAAATTTGTGTGGAAGCATGATTCACTCTAGTATAAGTATCACTTGTATTTATGTAAGAAAACTCAACTCAAAATAGAAGGTACTTTTTAAACTACACACTTCTCCTCTAGGTGTATACTCATGATTTTGAAAACTTATAATAAGATCAAGAAGGAAATGGAAATTTTCTAGGAAGGTCTAAAAAATGATGTTCAAAAGTTTTTTAAGGAGTTTTTGGTTTGCCAAAATAAGAAAGGAGAGGCAGTCAAGACCTCGAGTCTTCTAGAACCATTAGCCATACCAAGTAGGCAATGGGAAGAGGTCTCAATGGATTTTATCAAAATTCTACAAAAGTTTGAAGGGAAGCATGTCATCATGGTGGTGGTGGGTTGACTCAAAAGGTATGCCCATTTTTCCTCACTTTATCATGCTTTCAAAGAAAGTACAATAGCCATATCATTCATGGAAACAATTCATAAGCTACATGGGAACCCCATGTTTATTGTAAATGATAGAGATGATATTTTCACTAGTAACTTTTGGACGAACTAGTTTTCTTGTTTGGGTACTCAACTAGCTCGTAACTCCTCTTACTATCCACAATCTAATGGAAAAAACCAAAATTGTGAATAAATTTTTGGAATCTTATATCTATTGCTTTACCTATGATAAATAGACACAATGGTTCAAATGATTACCTTTGGAAAAATTGTGGTACAATACTTCTTTCCATGCCTCATGTTAAGCCCTAAATAGTGGCACACTACCCCTTAATTGGGGCATATTACATTAGTAATGTTATTTTATTTATGTCGGCTTGGGTCTATTAGTTGTAATTGTACCTCCTAGTCACCTATATATACCAAGGGGACCTTTTCATTCAGAATAATCTTGTATTTGGAAATTTATGTGGTGTATAATGAGGTTGCCCCCTCGAAGAGGTTTATTAGCTGAAATTCTCTCTTTTTCAAGGCGTTGAATACTTATTATGAGGTTTTTTTAATGTTGTTTTGATATTTGGTTCTTAACATTTGGTATCAAAGCTCAAGGTCTTGGGGTTTCGTTGTTGTATCCGAGACACCTTGGAATTTTCGTTATAACTTTTTTTCTACGTTGTTTCATAAGGAACCCCTTGGAGGATAATTATTAGACGGATCAAGGTACGTGGGGTTCAAATTTCATCTCCTGATACCTTATACTTTCAGAGATATATCCTGTGTAAGACAGGTTTCTAGAATCATCTTGAATTTATTCATCGTGGAATTTTCGCTATAATTATTTTTTTGTGACGTTTCAGACCTTGAAATCTGCAGGATATTCATAGAAATTATCAAGGTAGCTATGATAAAAATTTCAAATTCTGGGTCATCTTACTTTTGGAGATACACCCTGTGTAGGATAGGGTATCTGACTAGTTATATTAACTAGTCTCAAACAGATGTTCCGGCTAAAACAATGATATCTTATTTAATGAGTATCCAAATTAAGTGAGACCAATTGTATTGGACAATGGACAATCTGTAGTATTTCTGGTGCAAGTTTCAGAATCAAATATCAGATAGTGTTCTCTTGGCACACTTTACAAGTATGCTCTCATGGAAAGGACAAAAATCAGCAAGGTGTGGGGAAGTTACCATAACTTCCACTTGGCACATGCAATTTTGATCAGACCCGCGGCATTGCAGAGAATACATATTAGAGAGCTAAAAAATGAAATTTTCATACCTAGAAGGGTTGAAATTTTGGAGATACATTAGAAGAAAGACCGTCTAGCAGAGCCACCTCTAAATCAAGGTTTAAAAGTGATACTTGACCAACATGCCACCAAAAGAGAGAACTTCTACTCCAAATAAGCCTCCAAACAGTCCTACTTGGACTATTGATGAAGGTGAATAAATGCGTAGGGACATAAATTATTTACAAAAGAAGAAAATAACAAAAAATGAACTACAAGGGATGATGGATTCAACTGAAGCTATGTTGGAGGCAATAATGGATACTAAGATGAATGGTTTAAAAAGGGAGATCATGGAAGGATTGAAAAATTTCCTAATAAAGAGGTCACCTGAAAGTGAAAATATATCCCATGAAATTCATGATGAGGACACAAGGAAGATGAATCAAGACTGGAGAAACTCCAACTTTGGGTTAAAGACAAACCACTTTCCTAAGATCGATATGAGGAAGTTTGATGGCAAGGATCCAATCACATGGATACTTCAGATGGAGCAGTTCTTTGATCTACATGATGTGTCGCATACACAAACGATATGAATTGTTTCTTTATATTTAGAACCCAATCAATTTGTGTGGTATTGATGGCTTTGTTCTCGCAAATCACTTGTCATTTGGACAATTTTCATGGAAGAAATGATAGCACACTATGAGGATACAAGGAGCAATACCTTCTTTATCCAATTGATAAATCTTAAGCAAAAGGGTTCAGTTGCGGAGCATATTTAGAACTTCTAAATATTGAATACAAAGGTAACGAACATTCCATATGAGCACACGATTTATGTATTCATAGTAACTTTAAAGGATAACATACAACATGAGGTTCGCCTTTGGGAACCCAAACCATTGGAGAATGCGTTCAGGGGGGCGAGAAATGTTGAAAGTAAAAATATGGATATGACTACTAGAAGGACCACTCCTAACATCTATCGAGAGAATAATGTTCCTTCTTCTAAAACACCTCAACCTACAAGGTTGACCCCTCAACAATTGGAGGAAAGAAAATCAAAAGGTTTATGCTTTAATTGTGACAACAAGTACAGTAAGGGACATAAGTGTGGTGAGAATAAATTATTCTACATAGATTGTGAAGAGGAAGAAGAAGAAGAAGAAGAACCATCTCAAGATGAAAACGTAAAAGAGATTTCCTCTGAAGAGTTGACTCCCACGATATCATGTAATGCATTAGCTGGAATGAGCACTCCTCAAACCCTCGAGATCGAAGGATATATCAAAAAGAAAAAGGTAATAGTCCTAATTGATTATGGTAGTACTCATAATTTCATTCACTATAAATTATCCAAATCTCTCAATTACTTTATATATTCAGCGCCATAATTTCAAGTAATGATTGCAAATGGAGGAACTAGCAATTGCTCAGGAAAATGCCATAAGATCAATCTTACTATGGGGGGAATATGTAATGAATAGTCCAATTATTTCTATACCCATGGGTGGTGTTGATGTTGTACTAGGAGTCCAATGGTTACAACCGTTGGGAACAATGGCTTTTAATTTTCAAGAAATTTTCATGAAATTTTCATTGGAAGGAAAGGAAATTGAGTTAAGGGGTATCACAGAGAAACCAAGTAAGGTTGTAAGCTCTAATGGCATGAGAAAATTATTGAAAAAGGGGCATCGGGGTGTAATTGTACAACTATGCTCACTAGATGTTCAAACATCTAAGCCATATATTCCCCTAGATCTCCAAGGGATCATTGCTAAGCATTCCAAAGTATTTGAAGATATTCCCAGAGGTCTTCCACCCACTCGAAATAATGATCATGCTATTCACCTAATTCCTGGGAGTGTTCCATATAACATCATCCCTTACAGATACCCATATGCCCAGAAGAGTGAAATTGAGCGTATGGTTGAAGAAATGTTAGAGGCTGGCATTATTATACCTAGCCAAAGTTCTTACTCTGCACCAGTGGTAATGGTACTCAAGAAAGAGGGCTCATGGTGTATGTGTCCAGATTATAGAGATCTCAACAAGATCACTATTAAAGATAAGTTTCCCATTCCCGTCATTGATGAATTGTTAGATGAACTACATGGAGCAATCTATTTCACAAAGTTGGATCTCTGTTCAGAGTATCATCAGATTAGAATGAAGGAAGTAGATATCCCAAAAACAACATTCTGAACTCATGAAGGCCATTATGAATTTTTGGTCATGCCTTTTGGCCTTACGAATGCACCTTCCACATTCCAAGGGTTGATGAATTCCATTTTCAATCCCTTCCTTCAAAAATTTGTGTTAGTATTTTTTTTCTGATATACTAATCTATAGAAAGTCTTGGGAGGATCATGTTTGACATGTTGAAAAGGTGCTACAACTACTAAAGGAGAAAAAACTATATGCCAAACCATCCAAATGTTTCTTTGGGGTGAAGGACATAGAGTATTTGGGCCATATTGTATCTCATGAAGGTGTCAAGGTAGACCCTAACAAGATTAAGGCCATGATGGATTGGTCGATTACCAAAACATTGAAGAATCTTAGAGGATTTTTGGGTTTGATAGGTTACTATCGCAAGTTTGTTCAGAACTATGGAAGAATAACATCACCTTTAACAACATTAACTAAGAAAGATGCATTTTCATGGACTCCAAAGGCAACTCAAGCTTTTGAACAACTTAAAGAGGCAATGTGCAAAGCTCCTATCTTGACCACACCAAACTTCACAAAAACCTTTATTATGGAATATGATGCCTTGGGAAATGGCATTGGTGTTGTTCTAATGCAAGAAGGAAGGCCCCTTGCTTTTGAAAGTTGGTCACTCAAGGGAAAGGACTTACCCAAACCCATTTATGAGAAGGAAATGATGGAAATACTACATGCATTGAAGAAATGGCACCCTTACCTAATAGGTAGGCACTTCAAGGTCAAAACATATCATGATAGTCTTAAATACTTCTTGGAACAAAGACTATCTTCAGAAGAACAACAAAAATGGGTGACCAAGATGTTGGGTTATGATTTTGAAATCATATACAAAAAAGGGAATCAAAATGTTGTGGTAGATGCACTCTGAATAAAAGATGAAGATGTTGATTCCTTTCTCTATGTTATCTCGATCATCCAACCCGATCAGATAATAGAAGCGAGGGACGAATGGAAGAATGAAGAAAATGTGTGGACTCTCATTCAAAGGTTGCAGCAGGATTCCAATGCATAAGATATATTTACATGGAAAAATGATTCACTATGGTACAAATATCGCTTATATTTATGTAAGAACCCCCAACTCAAAGAAAAGGTACTCTTGGAATTGCACACCTCTTCGGTAGGAGGGAACTCGGGATTTTTGAAAGCCTACCATAGGGTCAAGAAGGAATTTTTTTGGGATGGCCTTAAAACTGATGTTCAAAGGTTTGTGTTAGAATGTTTGGTTTGCCAACAAAATAAGGTGGACACAATTAAGAGCCTAGGTCTTTTACAACCATTAGCCATCCCAAGTCAGCGCTGGGAGGAGGTTTCCATGGATTTCATCACAGGTTTACCGAAGTCTGAAGGAAAGAGTGTCATCATGGTGATTGTTGATAGATTGACCAAGTATGCACACTTTTTTGCACTCTCTCATCCTTTCAAAGCCAGTACAGTTGCATGGAGACAGTTCAAAAGCTACATGGAAGCCCAAAGATTATTGTAAGTGACAGAGATCACATCTTCACTGGACATTTTTGGACAAAATTATTTTCTTGTTTGGGTACTCAATTGGATCATAGCTCATCTTATCATCCTCAATCTGATGGACAAACTGAGATAGTGAACAAATTTATGGAAGGCTAGCTTTGTTGGTTTGTCTCTGATAAAAAAACACAATGGTTCAAATGGTTTCCCTTGGCATAATGATGGTATAACACTTCCTTTCATACTGCAACAAAAATGACACCATTTATAGAACTCTATGGATACCACCCACCTTCCATCACTTCTTCTCTAAAATAAAAATATAAGGTTCAAGCAGTGGAAGATCACATCAAGCATCAACAACAAGTTCTCCAACTCTTAAAGGACAACCTGACCATGGCACATAATCGCATGAAACAACAAGCAGATCAACATCGTAGTGAAAGAAGTTTNACAACCATACAAACATATGTCCCTCAAGCAAGCTAAGAAGGATAATAAATTATCACCAAAGTACTATGGCCCTTATAAGGTGTTGCAAAATATTGGTGCTATGGCATACAAATTGGAGTTGCCTGCATCTTCGTGAGTACACTCAGTTTTCCATGTTTCATGCTTAAAGAAGGTTATAGGTGACAAGATCCCAGTTCAAACTGTATTTCCAGAACTTCACAAGGAAGGAAAAATCATATTGGAGCCTGAAGCTATTACTGACACAAGAATTCGCCAACTAAGCAATAGATCCATTTTAGAGTATCTCATTAAGTGGAGGAAACTACCTCCTGAAGATTCCACTTGGGGAGATGAGTCTTTTATACAGAAGCATCCAGAATTACTCAAGCATTGCAGACAACACTTTTCTGAAGGGGAGGGGCATGTTAAGCCCTAAATAGTGTCACATTACCCTTTAATTGGGGAATATTACATTAGTAATGTTATTTTATTTATGGTGGCTTGGGTCCATTAGTTGTAATTGTACGTCCTAGTCTCCTATATATACCAATGAGACCTTTTCATTTGGAATCATCTTGTATTTGGAAATTTATGTGGTGTATAAGGAGGTTTCCCTCTCGAAGAGGCTTATTATCTAAAATTCTATCTTTTTCAAGGTGTTGAGTACTTATTCTAAGGTTTTTTTATGCTATTTTGATATTTGGTTCTTAACAACTCATCTAAAATATCCATATTTATGGAACTAGATGGGTATCACCCTCCATCCATCACATCACCCTTGAGACTAAAACCTAAGGTTCAAGAAATAGAGGATCACATCCAACACCAACAAGATGTCCTCCAACAATTGAACGATAACTTGGCTATAGTGAAAAATAAGATAAAACAACAAACAAATCAACATTGTGGTGAAAATTACTTTAAAGTGGGGGGTTGGGTATTTTTAAGGTTACAACCATACAAATAGATGTCCCTCAAGCAATAAAAGAAGGACAATAAATTAGCATGCAAGTACCATGGTACTTATAAGGTGTTGTAGAGGATTGACAGTATGGATTATAAAGTGGAGTTGTTGCCTCCTTCACGTGTAATCTAGTAACTCCATGTTTCTTGTTTAATTAAGGTATTTGGTGATAAGATCTCGGTTCAAGATATTTTGCTATAACTTGTTGAAGAGGGAAAAATCAAACTAATACTTAAAATAGACATTGAAACATAGATCAAAGAACTACAAACCCAAGAAATTTTAAGTGCCTGATCAAGTGGAAGAACCTGCCAAAATAAGATGTAACTTGTGTAAAATGTGGTGAGTACCTGCACAAGAGATCTAGCTAGCAGAAGAACGAACACAACTTGTAAAGGTAAGAAGACGAGAGAAAAATTGGAGAGAAAATAATGAGAATTGTATCAACCAAATGAATGAATGATAAAATACACATGATATACTTTGTATAGCTCAACTAATGTGCCATAGTGGTGGTCTAAAGAGATCTGGACACACTTAGGCAGTTACAAGAGTCAACTGCCACCTAGTCCTAGTAAATTAGTCATGCAATCTTCAATTAACTAGACATATCAGAGTGAAATGAGGAGGAGATCATGCATGCAAAATGAATGCGCCTTCCTGGTGATGATCCCAAGGTAAGTGTGCATTACTAGTGATGATCCCAAGGTTACATGGTGATAAAACCAAAGTTACTAAAAGAATCCACTCTACTAGTCAACTGAAGAGAATATTCTCCTTGAATGTAGGAGAGGTTCCTAAAAAATAGGAGACCCTCAATAATGACTAATATGCATAGGAAAATAAGGAAAAAATATCCCAGGTGTGTGTAATATCTCCAACACCCCCCCTAAACACTACTATGGGGTAATGCAGAATGGGTCCTGACAACAAAGGCCATGTTAGGTACCCATGAACAATGCAACTAATGAACACTAAAATAAAGTGAGGAAAGAGGGAAAACCTCATGAGGAAAAATCCCCCTCAAGGTATAATGCATCAAAAGAAGAAAATACAGTCGCTAAGCAATTATGTCCTTCAATCCAAGACGATCGCGTAGAGAGTGAAGCTTCTGCTCAGTGAAAGTCTTGGTGAAGATCTCAGAAGTATATTCAGAGGAAGGACAAAACTCCAGGTTGATGATCCTCTCATGGACTATATCTCTGATGTATTTCATATGGATCTCGATATGCTTTGTTTGTTGTCGTTGCATTGGGTCTCTACAAAAATTGAGAGTACTCTGGTTGTCACACCAAATGACAATTGATATGTGGAACTGGACGCCCAACTCGGTAAGGAATTTTTATAGCCACAATGCCTGGACGATGATGTTAACTACTGCTCTATACCTGACCTCAACTGAAGATAGAGCAGTAGCATATTGCTTCTTTCCCAACCAATAGATAGGCCCTAAACCTAAACTGAGAGTGTATCCAGATGTGGACTTGCGATCAATGTTGTCTCCTTCCCAGTAAGAATATATGAATCCTATGAGATCTAATGCATAACTTGATGCATAATGAATCCCATAGATGATGGTTCCCCGAATGTACCAAGGGATACACTTTTCATCCTTCTGGTGTAACTCATGCGGCTCCTACATGTACCTAGACACTGCTTCCACTACATATTATAGGTTTGGTCTGCTGTGAAAGATATATAAAAAAATCCCCTCTAGTTTTCTATACAAAGTGTTGTCAACTAGTGGAGTGTCCCCACCATTCTCATGTCTTACCCAAAATAGGAAGGGTGTAGGGGAAGACTTACAGTCTGTCATGTGAAATCTCTCCATGAGATCTCAAGAATTCTTGGCTTGAGATAGCTTGATTCCTGACGCATCTTGACTAATATAGAGACCAAGGAAGTAATGGAGTGGACTCATGTTCGTCATAATTTGTCATGCAAAATCCCCTTCATCGCAGCAATCGATGAAGTCGAGAAGCCAGTGATCAAAATATCATCCACATAAAGAACTAGGATCATAAGTGAATTAATATTCCTATGAATGTAGACATTTGGATCAGATTTTCATCTCACAAAATTTTGAGACAATAGGTAGGAGTCCATCTTGGCGTACCATGCTCTCGACGCCTGCTTGAGGCCATAGAGAGACGTCTCGATCCTGCAAACCAAATATTAATCTTGTATGAAGCCATGTGGATGCTCCATGTAAATCTCCTTTGAGATATCTCTGTGAAGAAATGAATTCTTCACATCCATATGATGGAATTCCCATCCTCTGGCTACTGTGATAGAAAGGGTCAAACAAATGGAGTCCATCTTCGCTACTGGAGTGAATGTCTCATCATAGTCTATGCCATGAATCTGTTGAAATCCTTTGGCAACAAGTCGTGCCTTATATCTACTAACCTAACCATCCACTGCACTCTTGGTCCTGTATACCCATCTGCATATGACAAGCTACCTTCCTGAAGGAAGAGGAACCAGATCCCTAGTCTAGTTCTTGAGGAGGGAGTTGTACTCCTCTTGTATGGATGATTTCCAAAAGGGATTCCTTGTTGCCTCGTCATAGGTATGCAGGTATGAATACTGAGCCACATAAAAATTCATAGACAACATGGGCTCAATGGCTCTAAGTACACGAGGAGGATCCTTGAACTGAGATAGAGTCCTCCTGAGATTCATTAGATTCCCAACAAGATCTCCTGCATCCTGAAGAGTGGTATGTGCCCACTTGGGCCTCTGCTCTGACTCCTCATCTACTTGTATTGATTGTGCATCTACATGTTCTAAATCCTCTGACTCTGTATCGAAACTCAAATATGAAGTAGAGTTTGAATGTGTAGACTCATCATCTCGAACTGGTGGAAGGACAAAAGTACCTGCATGCTGCTCATGTGGAGCATGTGAGAGACTTTCCTCAAACTGAACAATGTACTCAATGATGAGTTGGTCTATAGATGGATCAATGAGTTTGTATCCCTTCACACCGTTTGGGTATCCAACAAAGATACATGTAGTACTCTGTGGATCGAGTGCTTTCCTCTTTTCAGAGGGAATCTGGGCCCATGCACATGACAAGAAGACATATAAGTAGGTGACTTTCGGTTTTTTGTCACTCCAAGCCTTGAAAGGAGTCTTGTCCTTAACAGATTTGTGAGGGGATATTTTCTTAATGTGATTGGCACAATTGAGTGCCTCATCCCAAATCTTGGGAGGAAGTTCCTTTGCATGTAACATGTAGTTGGCCATCTCTTTGAGAGATTTGTTTTTCTGCTCAACAACCTCGTTCAGTTATAGAGTATATGGTACTATGTGTTGCAACTTTATCCTAGCCTCAAGACAAAGATTTTGAACATATATGTTTATGTACTCCTCCCTTGATTATCTGTATAGAGGGCTTTGATCTTTCTCCCTGATTGAGTCTCAACAAGTGCTTTGAACTCTTTGAGATGCTCAAAGACCTCAGACTTCTACCTGAGAAAAAATAGCCAAGTATAACGTGATTAAGCATCCAAAAATTTGATCACGTACCTTGCCTTGTTGATGGATGGATGCGGGAATGGACCCATGAGATTATTGTGAATCAGATCTAATGCAAAGGAGACCCTATGAGCCTTCCCCTTCTCGAACTTTTCTTGAGTGTGCTTGCAAAGGACACATCCTTCAGAAACCCCTTTGAAAAAGTGGATATCAGGTATTTTTGTGACCATCCCTTTCTTTCTAAGTCGATGCATGTAACTAAAGTTTAAGTGACCAAACCTCTTTTGCCATAATCTACTATTGTCATCAACATGCATAAGTAGTACAGAGGAATCAAGTTTAATATACTTAGAAAAAGTGTATAACCGAGATTAATGATTTACCTCCTTGACAACAACCCTGGATTTTTATTACATGTCGAATATGGATAGGGAGTCTGGTGTGAACTCCACCTTTTTGTCTGAGCATGAGTGTGTAATCTGATACACTGAGAGTAGATTCACAGAAAGTTGAGGAACATGGAGAACGTTCTCAAAACTTCCATGATCTAGTTCTACTCTCCCTTTTCCAGCGACCTCAATTGGAGAGTCATCCCCCATGAGGATAAGAGGACCATTACATGCAGTCAAAGAGATAAGATATCCTGTGTGGAGACCATATGGTGGGATCCACATGAATCCACAATCCATGCATCAGGTGAAGAGTGAACAACAACTAATGCATGATGATTACCTTTGGGAGCATGATCTTCTGGCTTCTTCTTGGCACCCTCAAGAATTTGATCCCCGAGATTTTGTTTTGAAGAATTCGAGTCATAAGGTCTATGTGCTTCTTCATACATGCAGATTCTGTATGGAATCCTCGATTGCACTAAGTACACTTCTATCCTTTCTTTCCTTTTCCACTTTTCGATCCTGAGGAATCATTGAAGGGTTTGGAGTACCCTTCCTTCTTAGACTCTGCATGTGACTTGGTTTTTCCTTTCACTTTGGGTTTCTAATTTTGAGAATTGTTGCCATCATGTGCAACAAGTGCATGTGCTTTGGAGTTTTTTTATTACACTCATTTTGATGAGTTTATCTTGCTCCTGAATTAGGGCCTCAATGAAGGTATCCAAAGAGGGCATAGTCCAGGATGCTCCAACGGTGAATCTCTGAGTGTGGAATGTGGAAACAAATATTTAGTATTCTCGACCAAGTTTCGACAAAATGGTGTGAACCATTCGCTTTTCCTCCTTTGATTTGTTGACCACGCAAGCCTTGAGTTCCAACAACAAATCCTTGTACTTTGTGAATAAATCCTGGATATTTTCAAAACTTTTCGGATCCAATGCAAGTAATTTGACCTCAAGCATGTGGCCTCTCGTCTCATCTTTTATTTCCGAAGAGTCCTTCAATGGTGGTCCAGATCTCATTTGGAGTTTTACAAGTTGATACATGAAACAACAACTCAGGGGACATGTGCATGCAGAGGGCTTTGTAAGCCTCATCCATTCTATTGAGGTATTTTGATTTTTCAATGGTTGATGTGGGTTTTATTTCTGTATCCATGGTAAACCTGTACAATCCTCTACCTTTGAGCAAAATCTCCATCTTTTGCTTCCATCCAAAGTAATTGTACGGGGTGAGAATTGCAGACGGTGGAGATTCCATTCTTCTTATGTTCTTCGATCTTCAGTATCTGCAAATAAAAATGTTGGTGCACTTTTTTCCTAGCAGTGTGTGGGATATGATACCATGTAAAATGTGTTGAGTAGCTGCACAAGATATCTTGATATCAAAAGAACGAACACATCTTGCAAAGGTAAGAAGACGAGAGAAAAATTGGAGAGGAAAGAATGTGAATTGTATTAACCAAATGAATGAATGGTAAAATACATACGATATACTTTGTATAGCTCAACTAATGCACCATAGTGGTGGTCTAGAGAGATCTGTACACACTCAAGCAGTTACAGGAGTTAACTGCCACCTAGTCTTAGTCAACTAGTCACACAATCTTTAGTTAATTGGACAGATTGGAGTGAAATGAGGAGGAGATCAAGCATGCACAAGGAATGCGCCTTCCTGGTGATGATCCCAAGGTAAGTGCGCATTACTGGTGATGATCTCAAGGTTACTTGGTGATAAAACCAAAGTTACCCTGAATGAATCCACTCCACTAGTCAACTGAAGAGAATATTCTCTCATAATGTAGGAGAGGTTCCTAAAAAATAGGAGACCCTCAATAATGACTAATAAACATAGGAAATAAGGAAAAAATATCTTAGGTGTTTGTAATATCTCCAACAACTTGGGATGAGTTATTCATAGAGAAGAAAGCACAGTTGATCAATGTTGAGGGAAACACTTATTTGAAAGGGAGGGCCATGTTAAGCCTGTTAATGTTTAAGCCATTATTATAGTTCTTTGCATTTCAATAGATAACAATAGCATAACACAAGATCACTGAGAAATACACAATCACAAGAGACACAAAATTTATCCTGGGAAACCCTCTAGGGGAAGAAAACCCA
>JASDQU010199070.1:2886-13059 GCA_032191745.1 Picea mariana
TGATGAGACCTCCCATCCACCAACTAATACCTTCAATGTTTATTTATCTTATGGGTCTCCTTTTCTTACTGAGAATATTTTTACTACTTTCTCGGGAATCCCTGGGAAAATCATCTCAAAGGTTTCATTTAGGCTTTTAACTCTTTCCAGCTGCTTTTACCCCCTGGACCTTTAGCCCCTTCTTCCCACAAGGCAAGGTACAACCCTTCCTAGTGTGGCAAATCCAATGCCTGAACAAAGGTAGGGGAAAATGAGAGGAGTAAATATGCAAAGTGGCAAGTATGGAGGGAATGGGCAATGACCTTTCATAGACCCACCCAGTGGCAACCCATCCTAAAGGGAGATCAACTTGCTAGGGCATCATGTCACCTTCCAGGTATGAACAGGTTAAAGAGCATAATTTCCAAGAAAATGTTATGAAATGAAGGATAATTCAGTGCAACATATTCAAGTGCTTCAATAATCAGAGTGACACATACCATTATACCCAAACTCATTACCTCATGGAGAAAGACTTGCGGCTACTTCAGGATGAGGCTGGTGGGATGGATATTGTTTTTGTTGATAAATGGGTTGCACTGAAGAAAATATGGGCCCTCGGGGGCCATGATAAAGTCATTCGGCTCTCAGAACTCCATGTCTAGTGCATGTGGGCCTTGAGACATGATATCCTCAGTTATCCCTGGGATAGGGGATAACATCTCACTCCAAATCAAGGGCATGTTCTCACCGTAGAGCGCATGAGAACCTTAGCATCTCTGGTATGACATGTTCCTTCTATATCTCAACAAAATACATTATTAATCTTCAGGGTGGTGATATCACCCCTTGCTCATATATGATATAATAAAATAAATATAAGTATGCATATGTACATAATGAAGGAATAAAATATGAAAATGAAACTATAACTATGCTATCATTATATGTAGATGATATATACAATGGATGAAAATACCTACCTAATCTAACTTACATGTACTTACATGTGGTTGAATTCTAGGTGTAGTCAAATAACCAGAGAAACCATCCTAGCAATATCTCATAATACTTGTCTTTGTGCTTAATCATAAACCAAAAACAATGACAAGTCAAGCACAAAATAAACATGAGTTATAACATGTATCACATCATCAGAAATCATAAATTATATCTCATGGAGGTAGGAGGGAGGGACAAAATTATGCCAAGTCACACTTGTAGGAATTTTCTCAATCCATCTCAGAAAGGGATCATGAAAAATCAAAGGCTCAAAAGACTGACTCAAATATTTTGAAGGTTGGCTACCTTGGACGTCTTCACCTCCTAAAGTTTGGGAAGAGAATAGTAAAAACTTAGAGGATGATTGACAATTTCTTAAGGGAAGGTTGAAAAACAGAGATAACAAACTTCTTCTTAAGGTATTCAACCTACCCTTGAATTCTAAAATTAGGCTTTTCTCGAGAGAAAACTCAAGACAAGGGACATGCTTCCCAACTACACCCTTAGTGACATAGCGAGGTAAAGTAGTCCAAGGGAGATGGAAAACCTTGTCACAAGTACCCTTGTTGGCACAGGGCACAGGGGTAGGCCCAAGGTTCAACGTTACAATAGCACACCAACAAAACCCTAACTACTGGACCTTTCAGCAACACCTGCGAAGTAGATGAAGTCTCACCCGAGGTAGAGGCAGGGGTTTTTGTAGGACTCAGATATTTGCAACCTTATCTAGGACACAGATCTGTGATTATAATACTTAAGAGAGAACTTAGCATCGTTAGTTCATCATTGTTTAACCAATATCTACTATGTAGGGAAAAAAGAGCATCGCAACATTCACCCTGATCTAATGTATTTAAGTACTCCGCATATATAAACAGATCAGATCTAGCAGATCCAGGCACTAATCACATTCACTTATATCATATCTAACATCCATATGTGTCATAAGCACAAAGCATAAAGAGATATATCTATCTATCTATCTATATCAAGCACTTAGAAAATAACACATAAATACATCAGAACATCGCACAGAGCAGAATAACAAAATATTTACGTGGTTCACCCCCACCCTGGGGCTACGTCCACCAACTCTTTTTCTTTATTATCTTCTTCAATGGGTTACATGAACAGAGACCCAAAACCCTTACTCCACATAGGACAGAAGATTTGCATAGCTCGCTAGATCCTTCTTCCTTGCACTACAGCATAAAGCCTTCCACAATCTGTCACAATCACTTACACTTAGCTCTGTAAGTCTCTCACAGTATGCATGAAACACTTACAAGTCACTCTTGCACTTAGCACTTAGCTTATCAGCCTCATCACACATAGATCCATTCTTACTGCCTAGAAATCTATTTATAGTTTACAAAATAGGCCTAAACATCAGTAAACCCATGGGTCGACATCCCATACCCATTACATATTCCCATAACCCAAAAAGGACCCAAAAAAGGGGTCGAGATTCTGTAACCTCTGCTTTGTCTTGCACTCCACCTTAGATAGGTTTTTGAAGTCCCAAAATAGGTCAAACTCAACCAAGAACCCTCAAAACTTGATCAAGGGCCAACAGACCCCCAACACTCACCTGTGACTCATCCCGAGTCACTCTGGTCTGTCTAGTTCTTCTTCAAATTCCTCGAGCTTGGCTCAAGATGCTTTGACTTTCTGTTGTGCTACAGCCTCCTGTTCAGCGAGCTCTTGGATGACTACATCATTGATATGTCCCTCCATACATTGTACATATGTAGTGGCAACCTACTCTAGTTCTGATCCTTGGCATTCTACTTTTGTAAACACTTGGTAGGCCTTGTCTTGTATAGGTTGTAGCCTCTAAGTTACTTCCATAACTCTGCTCTGGATAGTATGGATTTTTTGTTGTACAATGTGTTTCTCTTGGGAGCACTTCATTCTTTCCATAGCTGACAGGGATTTCAGTTGCGCCTATATCTTGTCGGCTTGATACTTCACCTCTTGGAGTTGCAACTCTAGTGCCTTCAATTTTGGGTTCTCCGTGAGTTATTTGTAGGTATGGTCACTGCGATCGGTGAGTTTCTTACATTCTAGGGTAAGATCCTTTAGCCTTTCAACTACACTCTAGGTGGTTGCTTCTCTTGGGTCTCTTACATCTTGTGGGGTCCCAGGTACAGTGCATAGCTCTAAGTCTGCAATGCATTGTTTTAGCTGTTGGATCACTTCTTCAAGCTCTACTTTTTGTGTAACTTGATATTTTGTATTGATTTCTATGACTGTCATAGAGGGAAGTTCCCTATTGACTGCTTCCTTTACTTTGAGTTGATCTGCAATCAATTGTTCCTTTTCTTGCTGTAGCTGAAATTTTTCTTCATCAAACTTCACTTGGGGAGCAACTTTTTCCTGTTCTATAGAACTGTGTTTCTCTACGAGTACTCCTTGTACATGTGTCAAAGCTTGGGTGGCTTGCTCTATTTATTCTTGTTCTCATCAAAGGTGAGCTTCGACTGTATCGGCTAGGCGATGGAGTTGACACGGCTCATCTTCCAATTCTAGTTCTCCCGGTGCAATGGAGACTGCACGTCTAGACTGTAGGGCATGTTGTACCCCTCGGAGTTCAGTCTCAATTAGATCATACATCTCCTCTTGATTTTCTTCTTTCTTCTCTGCTATTTCCAGTGAAGCATTTTGCATAGCTGCTATGAGGAAATCGAAGTCATTGGAGGTGAGGACGGTCTGCATCTTGGTCATGGAGGATTTTGATTTCTTTCAGGAGGAAGGTTTTGGAGGCAAACCTTTCCTCTTCTTCAGGGGATCAACCTCATCTCCTTGCTTCTATTCAACTTCGTTGTCATCTAACTCTTCGCCATCACCTCCTTTCTCTGGTGATATGGAAGTAGTCTTCACGGATGCGTTGTCTATTTCTTGGACTTCTCTGGTCTTCTTTGTCTTGTTAGGTCTGGGTGTATCATGTGCTATTTTTGGGCTATCTATGTTGGATATCTCTGCAAGGTTTGCTGGTGTAAGGAGGTCTACTGACCAGTCCTTAGTGATCTCCTCCAAGTCTTCCTTTGCCAGCTTGTAGTAGGACTGAATTTGTTTCTTATGTTCATCGGTGTGCATTGTAATATAAATAAAATGTCAATCTGCATTGAAATTCATCAAGGACCGGAACCAGTGTAGAGCGTTTGGAGTTATGCGAGGCTCAGATTGGATGGTTATCTTCAGCTAGTTATAGTAGGTATGAAAAACAACATTTGATTGCCATTGTTTATTCATATCATTTGAATACCATAGTGTATTAAACTTCGTGGCCAATGGTTCAAAAGGATCAATGTCAAGGAAGGCCTCACCTTCCGGCATCTCCCTAGGTGATAAAATCTATCAGGATCAAGAGCCAACTGAAATGAAATTCCTATCCTTGATCTTGTGCTTCTCTACAGTTGAGTTCCAACTGGTTCACCAGGTACTTCGCCTAGTTCATCTGGAGACCTTCCATGCACTTCCCTGCGAGGTCGACAACAAAACCGGTGACTTGGGTAGGTCGATTCTTTCTAACTAACTTCCCTGCAATAATCTGACAATTGAGGTGCACTGCGCCACTCTGGATAGAAGATACTTTATAGCCTCACTTTACTTTCTCAAAATCGTCGTAAGTGTCCTTGATCTTCTGATCTAGGGTGCGATCGACATCTTTTCCTAAATAAAAGTCTTGTGGGTCAGGTCCTTGCATACTCAGGCCGGTGATCCTATGGATCAGGTTCGTATCAATTTTTATATGGAGGTTTAGCCACAAATAACCACCATGGTAGCAAGATAGTAGCAGCTTGACACATGCATTCACCTCCTGGTGTCTACCAAAGTGGGGAATATTCATGACATTCAGCAGTGTGGACTGCGCGAGGTCCATAGTCCATTGTTGAGGGACGATATTCGAGTTTTTCCCTTTATTCCTAGTCAGGTACTTATGTGGGGCAAGCATACCATAAACCTTGTGATCTCCAAGGTTGAAGTCGCTAAACTTCAATGCTGCAATCTTATCTTGGTCTGCTTGAACTACATGGATCCCTTTCGGGAGGTATGTAGTGACCAAGGCATACCCAAAATATCTAGGTACATTGTCTCGATTTATTGCACTGCTCAGAGGTGGTATGTAGGAGGGTAATATAGTCAGGATTAGTTTGGCATTCGCTAAGTCATCCCTGTGCTTGGTTCACTTTTCATCGAATGGTCGGGATGGTCTGGATCTGCGAGCAGTCAACAGAGAATCCTGCATTATTCTCGTCAATGAATCTTGTACACCTGTAGACATTGACATGACCCTTTCAGTCATCAGGTCAATCAAAACTACTTCAACAGCTCTCTCTGTAGCGCTCAACTCGTTCGAAATACACACTCGGGGTTGGAAATATTCGGTTTCGGAGGGTAACTTAGACTCTGCAATAGGATAGAGGGAAATAGCACAATGACCACTGTGTAAAATCAACAATTCTATGAGCTCAAATTCACGATTGGCAAAAGTGTTCTCGGTGCATGGCGCGACGGGATAAATAGGTAACTCGGCAACGGGTATGAAGCATTCATTAACTCTGTTTTGGCCGTTATAGTGTGGTCCCAATGGTCATATGGTGAGTTGTCTGTCCATAAATGTCTCTCTATCCATTCGAAGCATCGGCCGAATGGTTATAATGTCCCCAATGGCTATATTTCTTCGCCATGGTGAAGTGCCAAGTGACGTTGTTCTGAGATCCCGGCGAAGCTCCAATTTTGCAAGTTTTCCTTCTACGAGGTTTCTTGTAGATATTTCTGTAACTTTTTGATCTTATCCCTCTTCTTACTTAGCTTTCTATCCTTCTTCCCAGTGAGATTCATCTCGGTATTCCTTTTTCCATTATAATTTTTATCTTCTTTTGATATGGTGACTTCGCGTTGTTGAGATTCTTTCATAGGATTCAAGGGTAATACTTCTTTATCTGGAATAGGTATTTCAGTATTCTGTGGGTCTTCTAGTGCTCTTTCATCTTCTACATTCGGGTCTCTAGTGCTAAATAGCTTCGATCTATTCTCATGTTCTTTAATCAAGTGTCTGATCCTTCTAGTCATGAATTCTTTGAACTCTTGCTTCTTCTTCTCTAAAACTTCTTCTTCTTCTTGCCTTCTGGCCTGATCTCTTTCAATCCAAGGTTTTCCTAGTAGCATGGTAAATCATGTGTTGTCCTCGATAAATTTAATGATCTCAAAATCTTCTTCTGTCGAAGCTCTATTGACAGTCATAGGTATCCGAGTGAGCTTTCCACATAATTTTATCAGCTTTCCTTTGAATAGTCATATTCCTCCTAATGAAGGAATCATAGAAGTCCTTCCTATATCTTCCCAAGTTCTCTTTGTCATGATATTCATTTGTGTTTCCTCATCTAGAAAATAGTCAATGTCGAAGTCTCCTATCCTTGCTTCAATGCATTCTTTTTCTTTGAAGCCCTCTGATAATCTGACATGTCACTGGTCATTCAGGGTTTCTTTCATATGTAGTAATACTTTTTCTGATTCTTTCTGGGGTTTTGCCATAATCTTAGTTTCTGGATTTGCCCGAGGGTTTTCTTGTCTCATGTTCATTTCTTCAAGCCTAGCAATCATTCTAGGACAATCTAATACTTCATGGTCCATAGCTTTGCAACAAAGACAATTGGGTCTTCTCCTAGGGCATTCTTTAGCAGTATGTCTCGGTTTTCTGCAACTGTAACAGAGGGTTAATCCTCTCTTTCTTTTAAATGATCCCCAGCCTTTCCTGCACTACATGCTAGGATCATGGTAGATAACCTGCAAACATTTATTTCTAGGGTCCTGCATACACTTATTAGTCCAAACATTCTTTCTATGCATAGGTATAGCATATTTTTCACTATTCTTATCAGATCTACTCATATCAAATCTTATTTTATCTATTAATGCCCTAGTTTTTAAGCTAGGATAGAATCTATCAAACATACCTAGATCCATACTGTTGAAACAAAAATTTCCACTTATCTTACTTCTATAGGGCACAAAGCTTGCAGATCTTACCTCTTTTAATCAAAAGTTCTCACTTTTACCTTTCTCAGAGCACAGAGATTTCAGATCTTCCCTCTTTTCTTCAGATCAGGCTTATTTTCTTTAGCACAGAGCTTGTCAAACTAAGTAGAGTACTTTTCACTAGAGCGACAGGTCTACGCACAGAGCTTTCACAATTTCAGGTCGAATCTTTGCCCAAAGCTTCTTCTTTCTCAGTTCCCAACAATCACGGTTTCATGTCCCGATAACAAAACCATTTGTTGGCACAGGGGTAGACCCAAGGTTCAACGCTACAACAGCACACCAACAAAACCCTAACTACCAACCCTTTCAGCAACACGTGCGAAGCATATGAAGTCTCACCTGAGGTAGAGGTAGGGGTGGTTGCAGGACTTAGATGTTTGCAACCTTAGCTGAGACACAGATCTGTGATTATAATACTTAAGAGAGTATTTAGCACTGTTAGTTCATCATTGTTTAACCACTATCTACTCCATAGGGAAAATAGAGCATCGCAACATTCACCCTGATATAATGTATTTAAGCACTCATTATATATAAATGGATCAGATCTAGGAGATCCAGGCACTAAGAACATTCACTTATATCATATCTAACATCCATATGTGCCATAAGCACAAAGTATAAAGAGATCTATCTATCTATCTATATCATGCACTTAGAAAATAACACATAAATACATCAGAACATCGCACAGAGTAGAATAACACAGTATTTATGTGGTTCACCCCCACCCTGGGGCTACATCCACCAAATCTTCTTCTTTATTAGCTTCTTCAATGGGTTGCATTCACAAAGCCCTAAAACCCTTACTTCGCATAGGACAAAAGATATGTATAGCTCGCTAGATCCGTCTTCCTTGCGATACAGCATAAAGCCTTCCACAGTCTGTCACAATCACTTGCACTTAGCTCTGCAAGTCTCTCATAGTATGCATGAAGCACTTAAAAGTCACTCTTGCACTTAGCACTTAGCTTATCAGCCTCATCACACATAGATCCATTCTTACATTGCCTAGACATATATTTATAGTTTACAAAATAGGCCTAAACATGGGTAAACCCATGGGCCGACATCCCATACCCATTACATATTCCCATAACCCAAAAAAGACCCAAAAGGGGGCTGAGATCCTGTGATCTCTGCTTCGTCTTGCACTCTGCCTTCGACAGGCTGTCGAAGTCCCAAAATAGGTCAAAATCGACCAAGAACCCTCAAAACTTGGTCAATGGCCAACAAACTTGCTTTGGGAAAGATGGAAATATCATCAAATAACTTTAAAGGACTTCTACGTTAATATCAAATGAGTTTATAAAGCATCATCTACTCAAGAATCCATTGATACATCACAACACATATTCATAAAAATGAAATGACACTTGAATAGTTCTTTGTGGGAAAAATTAATAATAATATCCCAAATGTGACAAGTTTAACAATGTCTGAAACAAGAGGGTTGGAACAACCTCAACAAGATATCAATGACAATTGGATAAAATGAAATAAACTGCATTTGTTTTTTACAAGTGAGAATTTTTATCCTCTAGATCTGGAATATCATTAAAAATAACAAGAAGAATTTGGATAAAAATATGATCAATCCCAAATCTTCCTATTGCCAAAGTACATGGAAACCTGATGGAAAGAATCAAGTCAAAGGAAATATGAGAGATAAATTTAAGCAGTCTAATTCACAAAATCTTAAAAAAGGAAAAACTTGCTTCCAGCAAGAAGCCACCACTGTAAAAACCTTTGATTGTTGACCCATTTGAATATGCTTCTCTTCTTGTTTTATAATATTATCTTAATCTTCTTAGAGATTATTTAGGGTTAGGATTAGGGTTTTATTTTTTCCTTTGTAAAATTGAAATTATGCATCCATGCCACCAACTAGGACCCACTTTTAGAAGTTTATAAATTTATTTTAATAAACCATTTTCCAAAAATAATTAGGTGTCCGGACAGAAATAGTGACAATTGTATTTTAATTTTTAGGGCATGATAACTATCATTCCAGTCATTCCAATGAGATCTCATTTGCTCAATTTGTACATCGGGATCAAAAGTTATGGCCTATGGAAAATAGGCACTTAGCAATATTTGATCTATTCTCCACGTGAATTTTGGCCCTTGATTTGAAAATCCATCTTATTTATTCCAAATGCATTGTGACACATGCATTGTGGGAGGGTACTCATGCCATTTGTAAATAAATGGTCTCCATAGTGTTTTTGTGTGAAGCAAAGAGAGTCATGGAACCTTATATAGCTTGTGCATAGTATAGATTTTAGTTCCCACCTCATCACCCAGTCATGATGCCAAGTCACTACCCAGTAATCTGTGTCCAACCAATATAATCCAAGTGTCATCCAGGAATAGGTCCTCTTCACTACCACTTGTCCAAATGTGACAGTTCCACTTCACTACCACTTGTCGAAATGTGATAGTTCCACTTCACTGCCATGTGTCCCAATATACCAAAGGAGGGGGGAGTGGGATAAAACTTAGAAAAAGATATGAGATATGAATATGATGAATAATTTCACAAAATAATAATATTAGAAAATAAAGTCAAATGTGTGCGTAGAAATAGGAGAGTGTAACACACGGTAAATCTTAGTAAAAATAGTATGGAGAATAATCTAAGTGTTGATATAGTTTGTGGAGAAATGAGGAGTGTGTGGAGGTGTGCACAGGTTAGAGTGTGCAAAGGGAGGTATATGGGAGGGAATCTAGGTATATGGGAGGGAATATATGCACAACATACGTCATAAAAAATGACTAAGTATGCAGAGTGATACAGTAGAGAGGAAGAGGTATAAGTAATGTGGAGAAAAGGAAAAATCGACTAAGTCTGGGGGTATTGTGGGAGATAGAAAATGACTAAGTATGGAGAATAACAAGAGTGAATATGACCTACTCCTTAGTATGGAGAGTAAGGAAAGTGAATATGACATACTCCTTATTATGGAGAGTAAGGAGAGAGAATATGACCAAGGAGAGGAATGAGAGTAAGTAAAATGACCAAGTATGAAATAGTAGTATAGAGAAGAGGTGGCAAATGACTAAGTGTTGGGGTATTTCAGAAGATGGAGAAAATTGGCAATATCTTGGGCATATGAGCTCTGGTTTTTTTTTTTTTTTTTT
>JASDQU010199071.1:3626-17602 GCA_032191745.1 Picea mariana
GTTCATTCATAATCGCAAGAAGAAATTTGTTTGCAGGCTCAAGAAATCATTGTATAGTCTAAGGCAGTCACCCAGACAATGGTACAAGAAATTTGATTCTTTCACGATGAGACAAAATTATACAGGGAGTGTGTTACCACATATAGTTGTCAAGAGGCATCAGGTCGTTCGAGTTCATGGTCTGCATAGGAAGCATCAAAGTGCTTCTTTCATACTAGTCCATTTCGGGCTTGAGGCGCAAGCAGTAGGCAGTTTTAATCTTTCAAGTAGGCGGGTTTAGTTTTCAATGGTGGATATCCCCTATGAAGATTAGATTAGCGTCTCATGAGATTTCAGGAGTCCAAAATTGCATGAAGTATAGAGGCAAAGAAAAAGGTCCAAAGTCTCAAGGCCTGAAGCGAACATGAGCTATCGATCTTAAAGTGGACAGGTGGAAACTGGTCCCAGTGTTCATGGAAAATAAGATTTAGGAGTTTTGAAGTGGGAAGTGTGAAAAAATGATGAAGAGCCAAAGCCCGAAGTCTTGAAGCAATCATGGATCATTGATGCCAAAATCAACAGGGAGACATTAATCTTAGCGACAGTTCCTCCCGAAGGACCGAAGTCCTGAAGCCTTNGACACGTGGATCTCTCCACGTGTCATCAGATACATAGCTTCGGGTAAAATAACAAAAGGTAAGAATGATTTGAGTTTTGATTCTCCCGGAGCCTAGAGACCTGAATCAGATCTCAACCGTCGCTTTAAGAGGGTGTGGCATTCATTAGTATGGACATCTGGTGCACTTGTCGGTCATGACACCTAGCACCTCTTCGAAAATGACACATCAACATGGTGACACCAGATGTTCCAAATCAGATCATCCTTTGGGAGGTATTATTGTTCAACGTAAAAAATAACGTCCCCCCCCCAGGGCACAGTTTGGTGGTTTCTAAAGATGGCAGGAAGTTAATCTTGGCAGTGGCACCAAATCTAGAAGGTGTGCCCCATATCTCAGCTCAGGACCAGATCTACGGCCACAGTCCATTGCGGGGGCACAACATGCTCGAGCGATAATTTTTTTAAGTGGTCCCGCTATGGAATTCATGGTAAGGCAAAAGTGATACGTGGTGAAAGATCATGGATTGTGAGCCCAAGAGCGGTCGAAAACTAAACCACCTCTTAGAGGCCCCACAATCACATGTTTATATGGAATCCTATCTAAGAGTAGCACGTGGCCGCTCCTTGAGAATTAACTCTCCTTCAATCTCTGAGTAAAATAAGTTAATGGAGGGTAGGTTTGGTGGTTGAAACCTTAAATGTCCCCATAAATGGAAGGCATGGAGGATCTGGAGCTACTAGCCTGTGGTACCCCTGCAAGCAAATTTTCCTGCAGACCCATGCCGATATGAGCTCGCATCTGACAGAGGTATATATGCACAGTCTGACAAAAGACTTCCCAAACACAATGCTTTGAATGTAGTGATCAAATCACACTCTTGGTAGTGGAGAATTGTTCTAAGTATAAATAAGTAGTTTTGATATTTTGTTAAGGTTGTCAACTGGTTGAGCAGAGATCCCAATTTTTTAATGCTTGTGATGACAAAGTTGTTCTCTGGTTATGGAATCGATTTGAGACTTTCATGTTAATAGAAGTTGGATTCCTATTTCTTTTCATTTTGTCTGTAAAAGATGTTTAAAACACTCGAGCATGTATGATCCAGTTGATGATCATTATATTGTTTTGATGGAGGTTTCATTATAGCAGTATGATGGATAGTTTTGCTCAATTCCCAGTGTTTCTGTTCCTTCTCACACTGGATGGCTTGGGAATGGAAGATCCAATCGAGCTATTGCATTTGTAGGATGATGGAGTTTTGATCATTTGTGGTTGTAACTGTGTTGTTTGGACATATTCCAGTGTTTGAACTCGAGCTCAAAAATTCTCTTGAGTTTGGGTTTTTCTTCTCATAGTTTTTGGAAGGCCTGATGCCCATAGCAGTCTCGTTCACCTCCCTCACTGAGTCTTCCCTCTGGTCTATCTTTAAATCAATTTACTGACCGAAGTTAATGTGGCCTCCACTTCCCTATGCATTTCTTGTCCAGTTCTGTGTTGAACATCATTCATTATTTTGAGTTTTTTCCATTGACCTCCATCCATATAAAACCAACATCCACCTAACATTCTTGGCACCATTTCCAGGGAACAAATTGAAGACATTTCCCTGGGTAAGAATGACAACGATCTTCTGATTCTGAAGGCACATCAGACATCATAACCATTGAAGATTGCAACTTGCACCTGGTGACTCCACTATCGAAGACTCCACTGGGGAGGATCCTGTTGACAGAAAGATGACCATACTGAAGGGGAATACCAGGTATCAGTTTATGATCTTTATTCATGAAATCATGTTCTTGTTTATCGACTCATTTCTCTCTTTCTCGTCACATATAAAGAGAATTATTGTCTTCTTTGTCTATTCAAATGATAATATTCCTTCATTTATTTATCCATCCTTGGAAGAAGAAATCATGCCCTCTTCTTGTGTTGTAGATACCAATCTTGTGTCTTCACCTCTGCTTATTCATAAAAGTGAGATCTGTATTGTATCTCTTGTTGAAATTGATCACCCTTGTATCCCTAAGATGGTTGAAAATAATTCACAGTCTTCTCAAATCTCATTACCCTCCGTTATTCCCGCCGAGCCTTACCATCAACTCATTAATCCTCATGATCAACCCACTAATTTTCAAATTAAAATTAGAAATAAGTTGTTTAAACCTTTAAGGTTGCCACATGACCTTCATCCTTATCCTCATTATTCCTTTGAGTATCTTCCTCGGTTTTTTGGAGAGGATCATATTACAACTGAGGCATTTGGAGGCCTTTGAGAGCTTTGTCAATTGGCTTGAGATTGTTCATGATGATGTTTCCATGAGTTTTTTCTCAAAATCTCTGTCTAGAGATGTTTCTGTGTGGTTTAGATGTCTGGAATCCAGTTCTATTGGCTCTTGGACCGAGCTATGCCATGCATTTTTAAAGTGTTGGGGTGAGAACAAGTCCCTTGATCAACACTGGTTTAAGTTTAATGCCTTGAGGAAAGGGGAAGAGGAAGCTTTGGTTGTCTTCAACAGGAGGTTTTACAGTGTTTATCATAGTATTCCTATGGATATCATACCCACAAAGACTGTTTCCATGGTTTACTATGTCATGTATCAACATCCAAAGCTGGTCCTTCTCCTGAGAGAGAGGAAATATTCATCGTTAAGAAACTTGTTTGAAGATGCTGAAGAAGTCGAAGAGAACATTGGGGCTAGCAAGGGGGTTCATATGCAAGCATATCTTGAAAAATTGCATGTGCCTAAGGAAGAGACTGTCAGCATGTTTCAAATCCTGAGCAAGAAGATAGTGATTATGAATCAGAGCTCGAAAAACAACAAGGAAAAGAGACTGCAAGTACTGATGATCGAGAGTTCTTTTCGAAGGAGAAGGGAGGTTTTTTATTTGAAATCAGAGAGGCATTTACAGAGGAGCAACCTGGTCTTCTAAAGCAACCAGGATTCTTTCACACGATTCATGATCTTATAGCTATACACATCGAATCATATGTTTCATATTTTGAGGATTTCCAAGAGCATACCACAAAGACTTTTCCTTTATACATTGAGGAAAAATATTGTGTGGAAATCCACCATTTTGTGCCTATAGAAGACAAAGGGTAGAGCTTTCCCATGTTTCCTATTTATGATGATTATGATTCTGATCCTTGGGAGAGTCATGAAGAAGAAGAGGGAGAACCAAATGTCCAGTTCATATCCTGCCCAAAGTCTGCCAATGAGCAACAATCACCTGGGATCGGTCAGCCTGCATCAACCATTTGCTCACCCATTCTTTGCAGAGAAATTGAGCCATGTGTGAGCAGTTGTAAGAAAAAACATGTTTTCTTTCACTAGCCCAGTGTATTTTGTCACTTGCTCTATGAACTTGTAAGAGGGTACATGGAGTTTCATTTCGTTCATGTCTTGGAGCTGCTCTTCTTTATTCTGACTTCAGCACTAGGAGGAGAATTAAAAAACATAATCATTTTGCTGTCACAGTTACATTATTTTTATTTGAGCAGTGACAGAGTAAACAAGTTTGTAGCTAGGAATTTTCCTGAATGGATATGGAGGAAGTTTGCTTTCAATTAACACTTTGTAAAAATCGGTTAGTCTAGTAATGTACATAAATAAGATCCTCCTGGAGCCCATGTGATTTGTTTTCTTTTTTAGGATGGTGTGCTTGTCGGCTTTTATTTCTTAGTAGGTTTTTTTTTTAGCCTGACTCCATAGCCCATAAGCTAAGGCATTGGAATTGCACCTTCTTAGCAGGTCGCAGGGAGCATGACATTCCCTGTGGAGCCAAATGTTATCACATATAGTTTTCAAGAGGAAGCAGGTCATCCAAGTTCATGGTCTTCATAAGAACTGTCAAAGCACTGATTTCATACCAGTCCATTTCGGGCTTGAGGCACAAGTAGCAGGCAGTTTTAGTCTTTCAAGCAGGGAGGCTCAATTTTCAATGATGGAGATCCCCTGTGAAGATTGGATTAGCGGCTCACGAGATTTCAGGAGTCCAAAATTGTGCGAAGTATAACACTAGAGAAAAAAGGTCTGAAGTCCCAAGGCCTAAAGCGAACACGATACATTGATCTTAAAGTGGACAGGTGGCAGTTGGTCCTAGTGTTCGGGGAAATAAGCTTCAGGAGTTTTGAAGTGGGAAGTGTGTAAAAATGTCGAAGAGCCGAAGCCCGAACTCCCAAAGAAATCATGGACCATTGATATGAAAATCAACAAAGCACCGTTGATCTTATCGGTAATCCCTTCCGAAGGCCTGAAGTCCCAAAGCCCTGAAATAAGCATGAGTCGTTGATATTGGAGAGAGCAAGGTGTCGTCAGATCCATAGCTCCAGGTAAAAGCACAGAAGGTAAGAAATATTTGAGTTTTGATTCTCCTGGAGCCCAGATACTCAAAGGAGATATTAGCCATCGATTTAAGAGGGCGTGGTAGTCATCAATATGGTAATCTGGCTCACTTGTCAGTCGTGACACCTGACACCTATTTGGTAGTGACACATCAACATGGTGACACCAGGATTTCCACGTCAGATCATCCTTCGAGAGGTATTATTGTTCAAACTAAAAAATAACGCCCCCACCCCCCCCCAAGGGCACAGTTTGGTGATTTCTAAAGATGGCGGGCGGTTAAGCTTGGCGGTGGCGCCAAATCTAGCAGGTGCGCCCCAGATATCATCTTGGGACCAGATCCATGACTACGGTCCATTGCGAGGTCACAACATGATGAGGAAATAATTTTCTTAAGTGGTCCCGCAATGGAAACCATGGTAAGGAGAAAGTTCTACGTGGAAAAAGATCATGGATTGCGGGCCCAAAAGCGGTCTAAACCTAAACCACCTCTGAGCGTCCCCGCAATCACATGTTTCTCTGTCATCCTACCTGGGAGAAACACATGGCCGCTCCCTGAGCATTAAATCTCGTTCAATCTCCGATGAAAAACAATTAATGGAGGGTAGGTTTGGTGGTTGAAACCTCAGATCACACCATAAATGGAAGGCATGGAGGATCTGGAGCTGTCATCCTATGGTACCCCTGCGAGCAGATTTTCCTGCAGACCCATGCCAATCTGATCTCGCTTCTGATAGAGGGATACATGCAGAGTCTGACAGAAGATTTCCCAGACACAATGCTTTGAATGTAGTGATCAGATCACACTCCTGGTAGTGGCGAATTTTCCTGAGTATAAGTAAGCAGTTTTGATATTTTGTTAAGGTCATCAACTAGTTGAGAAAAGCTTCCAATTTTGTAATGCTTGTGATGCTAGAGATGTTCTCTGGTTATGTAATCGATTTGATACTTTCATGTTAATAGAAGTCATCTTCCTGTTTCTTTTCATTTTGTCTGTAAAAGTTGTTTAAAACACTCGGGCATGGATGATCTAGTCGAGTATCGTTATACTGTTCTGATGGAGGTTTTATTATAGCAGTATCATCGTTAGTGTTGCTTAGTTCCTGGTGTTTTTGTTCCCTCTCAAACTAGATGGCTCGGGCATGGAAGATCCAGTCAAGTTGTTGCATTTGCAGGATGATGGAGGTTTGATCATTTTGTGGCTGTAAATGTTTTGTTTGGACATATTCCAGTGTCTGAACTCGAGCTCAAGAATGCTCTTTAATTTAGGTTTTTCTTCTCAGAGCTATTGGAAGGCTTGATGCCCATAGTAGTCTCGTTCACCTCCCTCACTAAGTCTTCCCTCTGCTCTCAGTTTAACTCAATTTATGACTGAAGTTAATGTGGCCCTCACTTCCCTGTGCATTTATTGTCCAATTCTGTGTTGAACATCATTCATTATTTGAGTTTTGTCCATTGATCTCCATCCATATAAAATCAACATCCACCTAAACTATGATGGGTACTAGGCTTATCCTCCCACAATCTGAGGGTGACTCTCAGTGCTAACAGAGCGAGTATGATCATTGTGTTTACTTTAAGAAATTGAATAATGAAATATTCATTATCTTAGTATTGTATGTTGACGATATGCTTTTAGCAAGAAAAAGCATAACTAAGATCATTAGGTTAAAATCCCAAATGGCTAGGAGAAGCAAAGCATATTTTGGGCATGGAGATATTCAGAGACAGGAGGAATGGTAAGCTTTGGTTGTCACAACAGAATTATGTCGAGAAAATACTTTTGAGGTTTTGTATGAATAGTGTAAAAATAGTTTTTGTACCTTTAGCTTCCCATTTTAATCTTTCTTCAAGTTTATGTCCTAATACAAAAGAATAAAATGAACATATGTCCCGAATACCGTATGTTAATGCAGTAGGAAGCTTAATGTATGCGATGATTAGTACAAGACCAGACATTTCACATGCAGTTGGCGTTGTCAGCAGATATATGGCAAATCCAGGTAAAGAGCACTAGGAAGCAGTGAAATGGATGCTTCGGTATTTGAGGGGCACAAGTGATTACTGTATCACCTATAACTGTGGTTGTGAGTTAGTCTGTGGATATGTTGATTCTGATTTTTCACGTTATTTGGACAAAATGAGGTCAACTTTAGGATATGTATTTACTCTTGCAAGTGGATCTATTAGTCAGATGTCAAAGCTACAGAGCATTGTTGTTTTATCCACTACATAAGTAGAATACATAACTGCTTCACATTCTTGCAAAGAGGCAGTTTGGTTAAAAGGTTTGTTTGGTGAGTTTGGAAGGATGTAGGACAAAGTAAAGCTACTTTGTGATAGTCAAAGTGTTATTCACTTGGCCAAGAATCCAGCCTACCACAATAAAACTAAACATATTCCTATTAAGTACTATTTTGTAAGACAAGTCAACGATACATGTGGAGTTTCCTTTGAAAAAGTTCATAGAAAAGAGAACTGCACATACATATTCAAAAAACCAGTACTTTTAGAGAAACTACAATGGTGCTTGGCTTCTCTTGGCTTGCAGAAAATGTGATGAACAAAATAAGGAGCAAGGTATCAGGTTAATTGTTGTCAAGGTGGAGATAGTTGGAATTTGGTGACAACGAATTCCTCCAAGAATGGATTTTAGATCCTATTATTCAGTGCTGGTTGTAACAAATGAGACCCAATTATAATATGGATATTAGTGCATTCAATAGTCATTTTCTTATGTAACTTGCTATTAATTCATGTATGCCCATAGAGGCTGGGAGTGAGATGAGTGGAGTGAACCTGATGTAACTCTTCATGCTATGAACAATAATAAAACTGATACCTCTGCTTGGTGGACGTAGCCCGAAGTTAGGTGAACCATTTCTGAGTTTTATTATTGTCTTGCCATCTGATATTTGATTGTGATCTGTTTTTTCGCTGAGTATTAGTTTAAGTTATGGCTGACTATATCAACAATGTCATCTTTAAAAGAAACAATCCATAACTTGGTAAAGACATTGAAGGAAACAACAAAACTTAAACCTAGTTAAAAAAAAAAACAAACTTAAAATTAAAATGGGCATTAATAACTTGAATAGTCCAAATTTGCAAATAAAAATGACGGTATGACAAATCACGCCAGGTACCATAAAAATCACGCCAATAAAAACGACTATATGGAAAATAGAAATCAAGCCAGGGATCAAAACCGCACGAGGGACTCATCATGTTGGAATACGTGGTAAGAGAATGCAAATGCACTCCATGAATCGAGCCATTCAAAAGTCTTCAGCCAATCAACCTAAAAAAACTACTTAGGATTCATATTTTTACAAATTAAAAACAATAAATTTTACTACATCATGACCAACATTTATATAATACTTGCTTTTGAAACTTAAATTTTTGAAACTTAAATTAATTATGTTGGTTTATCCGAGGAAACAATTCTCTCATATTCAATTTCAAGATATTCAATATAAAATCAATCATTTTCAGTAGGTTATATCCCTTGAATGTATTACATGGATATGATATTTGGTGTACTACACATTAACACATAAAAGTTTGAAGAAACCTATGCTAAGGAAAGATAAGGTTTATCTTAGGTCTTAATGGAAATTTATTATAACTAAAAGATATTTGTGGGAAAACATTTTAGTAGAGTTTTCTTATTTAATTTTTGACACACATAATAATAGAGCACCACACCATTGCATTCATTTTTAAGATGTAGATATTATACAATCTCAAGCATTGTTTTGTTATATAATGTTAAGAAACAATGTGGTTATATCCCTCCCATCATGTAATCTAGATAATGGTAAAAATAATTGAAACAATAATTGTTTCATTAGAGATAACAATGCCGATGTTGCAATAAGGAGCCCTAATGCACTTAGTATTGGTATGCGAATCAATGCTTTATCAATTAGACACATATACAAGTTACATGGATTGATACGTGTATTTTTAAAAAAAAAAAACACTAGTGCTTCGATACATATGAGTACTTATGCCCAGATACATGTAAGGTGCTCATGATGAAATTCGAAATGCACTACTATGTTTCAATATCATAACTCTATGAATACCATTTAATATTTTTGTCCATAAAAAATCATGCAAACCAAGGATTATATATTAAGCATGCAGTGGTGCTTATGATGAAATTCGAAATGTACTACTATGTTTTAGTACCATTACTCTAAGAATACAATTTAATATTTTTGTCCATATTTAAATTATTTTTTGGGGGTTCTTGTATCTTAAAAAAAACATTTAAACAATGATGAAAATAAAATAATTTTTATAATAATATATATTTTTTTATATTTTAGTTAATATTTTTGGATATTATTATTGTGTTATTATATTTTAATATTTAAATAAATATTTTATTGAATTACACATTTGTTCATTCATTATAACAATGTAAATCATTCATATATTCAATTTAAAATATAATGTCTTACAACAATACACATTACAATAGAAAAATGAGCCATTTTACTATATAATAATAAAGAATCTTTTGTTAAATGAAATGCCATTTTACTATATAATAATAAAGAACCTTTTGTTAAATGAAATGAGACAACATAGGTATACCATCAATAAAATGCTAAAAAAATGTTATAATAATTTGTAATTCATTGTCATACTAGGTGAGAAAGTTAAAGGTCTGCGCTAAAAAAAATGTTTTATTTTTATAGACAAACATTGTTTTATTTTTATAGACAAATATTTATCACTTTAGTTATTTGTGTGTCTTATTTCTTCATAGTTTCTAGGGAATATTGTATTGGTTATGGGTTATTTGTAATTTTTTTTATTTATTAACTTGATTTTTGTTTATCTTCTCCATCCTCCATATAAAAACATAAAAATAATTTTTAATAGATAAACTCACCATAATATTGTATCATTCATGAACAATACCAATTCTTTCAAAGATGTGCCTCATCATGTATTTCAATATATCTTCTATTGGATCTACTTTTCACTTTATCTTCTACATGTTTTATATGTCATGAAAAGGTATAGATATATTTAAAAATTTGTTGATGTTCAAGTATTTATAAATTAGGAGATGTAAAACAACATAACTATTTACAAATTTACATAACTATTTACAAATTTTTAATTGACCCTTGATACTCCAACATATATTCACAAATCATAATTAACACAATGTCAATCAAATGTTTGGATGGTTCTTATTTGTACATGATCACCTTAAATAAAACATCTATGAACAATTGTAAATTAATTAAAATATCAAATGTGATGAATATGTTCGAGTTTTTTTTGTTTTATGCAAATATGTATTCATGCAATAAAGTGCCTTCATTAGATGTTGAAAAAACAATGATTACATATTTTTTAAGGACATTGTTGTTGGGATAGTTTTTCTTGCTAATCAATTATTCATAATTCTTTGACCATCTCTTTGTGCACTTTTCTATACACCCCTACCAACATGTTTGTGATATCATCTAATTTGAGTTGTTTAATTTTCTTAATCATTCTAAAAATAACTAACAATAGAAGGTGAATACTATTTCTATGAGGTAAATATGACACCAATATTAACTTGGTAAAATTTTGGATAGTATATAAATATTATATAATTTTTGTTAGTAATAATACTTTTTAAATGATTCTTTTTGTTATTGTGTGATTGTTTATTATGTAGATTTCATTTCTTATTACTCCATAAATGATTTTTATAGTTTTGACATAAGTCTAATTCTTATATACATTGGATTGTTTTTTTTTTAATTGTAAATATAAATAATATCTATACATTACTTCTAATATATCCCTACTAGCATTATAAAATCTCCGCCTATTGTTTAGATTCCATTACCACCCTCCATGAACCAAGGAGTGATTCATCATCATGTACATTCTTTGTAATTTATTTTTTCTTATGAGGACTTTCTTTTTGCTCATTCTCACTCACGGCATGATATCAATATATGTGAAATCAAATTTTTTAAACCTATTAGGTATTATTGTTAGGAAGTACATTATCACTAAAACATTAAATAAAAAATTCATGTTCATGACTTTTTATCCACACTTTTTTATTTATAACATTTTTATTAAATTTTCATATTATTTTCCATTCACATTGTAATCAATATTCTCAATTTTCTTCAATATTTTACTCTATATGACACATTCTAACTAATACACATAATTTAAAATTAAAAATAATTAAAAAAATATTATATATATATTAAAATTTAAATCAAACTTCCTTGTTTTGTTCTTGGGATGTGCTTCCCTCATACTTGTTGTAATATGCTTTCTTACCTCTTTTATTATCAACCATATTATATCATTTAATAATTACCTAACAAAACATAAAAATTATGAAATATATTTTAAAAATTAAGTAAAATGTTTGTGAGGTTAGTGGCGTGCTCAATATAGTAATGTGCATTGGTACACATTGATATATAGTAATATGCCACAATGTGTTAACATATGTAGGGAGAATTGCATAGCCTAGTGCATAATTATATAAAACCTTTACACAGAGAACATGTACGTTTTTATTCCAAGTGGTGTGATATATGGTAATAAATGTATAAGTGTGTAGATAATGTATCATATGCACCAAACCCAAAAACATGTTTTAAATTGATTAGGACACGTTTTGGAATCCAACGAAATAAGGTGTTCTCAACTAAATAAGGTTGGCTTCATGTTCTCAACTGTGATTGATACATTCTTTATATAAAAAACATTATTGGACCATTCTTTATATAAAAAACATTATTGGGCCAATAAACACAATAAATAACAAATACCCTAAACCATAAGGAAAAAAATATGATCCTCAAAGTATAAAGAAACTAAACATCTACATCAAATGTTTTTAGCAACAAAAACTTAAAAAGAAGAAAAAAAAATAGAGTTTACATCTTTAAAAAAACAACTAAAAAAATAAACAACAAAGTTAGGGTTTGTGGCTTTTAAGATCAGTCTTAAAACTTTATATTTTGTTGAATTCATTGTAAATATGAAAATATTTATCTGAAGTAATAAAAATGATAAGTTGTTTATCCTTTCCCAATTCATATGCTTATTATTTCATTAAAATCCAAGTTCTAAATTGAGCATCTTGCTGAAAAATAAGTGACAAAATTTCTATATGGGCCCTCCTTCTTTGATAATATTTTATTTTAACATTCATAACATATCTTTGAAACTCGTGGCCCAATATTCCTCTTTATCTACTCCACTCTTGACCCAATATTACTATTCTTACACTCCACTCCTCCCCCATATCCTAGAAACCATTCACAATTCATGTTGCATCGATTGCACAAGTACACCACTCCTCGTGATATAAATTATGTTTCTATCATCCTCTCCTTTTCATGTGGCTGTCTTATTCATGGTCACATCTATCTCCTTCTCTATTTCATTTTCAACAAACACACCAACACACTAAACATTAAGTGAGTGAAAAAATTGCATCTTCTTCCTCCTCAAAATGGTTGTCGATATAGCACCAATGCTCTACTTTTCATTTTTTTCATCCCATTTCTTCACTAGTTATTATTTATTACTTCCTTCACATATTCCAAACTAGATTTAAGATAACTCTCCCACACTTCTCCTCTTCCTCTTTCTAATTGAAAGGATGCAAGTTAAATTTCTTCCCATATTTCTTCGATAGGTTTTTCTTCTTCCACCACACATAACTCTTCTATAAAACTGCCATAGCCTTCCCAACAAAATGTGGCAGCCATCCATGAGAAAAACATAAAAAAATTCTATCATTATAACTCTAGGCTCACATATATGTATTTAAAATAATGAAGAAATATTTTCTTACATTGAATCTATGTCCATATTTTATCCATGACATTCTATATGCATCTAAAGGAGGTGTACACTTCAAATTTAAATATTTTCTTACATTGAATCTATGTCCATATTTTATCCATGACATTCTATATGCATCTAAAGGAGGTGTACACTTCAAATTTAATTTATGAACAACTTCAATAAACACCAAAATTAGACACCAGAGGCTCACATATATGTGAGCCTGCTCACATATATGTGGTGTGCACACATGTAAAAAGAACATACACACTTGACTCTACGTCGCCACCCGACAAACAACAAGACGCAACCACGATGATCACAACAAGAAGACCGAAGGCGCACAACAAGCAGTTGCAGCAACAACGACCATAGAAATAAGGCGCACAACAGGTAACTGCAAACATTTACTGACATACTGGGTTATGCACAGAACAAACACAGAAGGAGGAATCCATGGTAGTAGATTTTACTATTTCTGCACAGGAAAGCAGGGCATTTAATCTTAGTTCTCTGCTCCGGAGAGAGAGAAGGTCAGATAGGCTCCTAGCTGACTGCTCAGGCAGAAACTAGTAATCTTTGTCAGGTGTGTCGCAAGAGTGGAAACCCTGCCTTTAAAAGGCCCGAGACTCTTGATACGACATTGGATTCTTTACACACAAAAAAACACGCACACAGACTTATACTAGGCTTCATGGAGGTGTCTACATCCCTTCTGACACAAGTAGACCACGCAATGCAAGCCAACCAAATACAACAAAATCAATGGACAACCACGACCTCTATGGACGACGCAAGTCAGAAGGACTCCGACATCAATTACAGACCATTTACACCATTTGAATTCTATTAAACGACGAGTTACCAACCCTGCCTTAAACAAATACATGTAATTAATTGCATATCCCTAATTACTACATCAGAATGACTCATGGTTCTGGCTCAAGAATTACCATTTATTTGATTAATGAAAATAAACTTTCAACATCGCCACCACAAACATCAACCACTTTACAATTTATATCATCATAACCCCCTGCAAGGACAATCACCTTCCCCCTTATACGCTATCTAAAACCGTTACATTATCGTTACCATAAGGCGGTGACCACATTAGCCTTAACCTTGCCATGGGTATTAGCATTAACCCAAACATCATACTACCTTATCATTACCATGG
>JASDQU010199073.1:4897-19344 GCA_032191745.1 Picea mariana
CAAATATGACTCGATGCTTGGACCAGGAGTTTACCAATTCCCTTTCCCTTATGGAAAACCCTACATAGGCCAAACTAGTAGATCCTTCAAAGCCCGGCTTAAAGAGCATATAGTTAATACCACCAATAATCAGATCTCCAAATCAGATATCACAGAACACTCCTTCAATTCCAAATACCTCATTTTCTTTGATCAAGCCAAAATTCTTGCCTCCACCCCTCATTACTATGTTCTCATTATTTGGGAAGCCATTGAAATTGAAAATCATTCCAATAATTCCAATCGCGAGGATGAGTACAAACTCAACCAGTACTGGAAACCTACCAATCATCAGCTTGAACTATAAGCTTATTTTCCCTTTTCTTGGTTTGTCTACCTCCGCTACTGTCCCACTTCTTACCCGTTATCATCTTCCATTCCCTGGAGCCTCCCTACCTTCGCTTTTTTTCTCCTAGCCTATGTAATTTTACTTCGATTTCATCACTAGTTCTTCCCTCGTTTATTGATCATGGTTTATTCTATTATTAAACAAATTTCATCACCTACTTACTTTCAACATATTTCTTTACTTATCATCTTCCGTCTTAGTTATTGTTTTTTGATCTTATTTTTTCATTACTACATAATCATTTGATTATTAATTATTCTTTTTACCTTTATTATTAACATATCTTCACTTTTCCTACATCTCAATATTCTTTTTTCTACAACTTTATTAATCTCATTTCTTATTTGTTTACTTTTCTATCATAACAATTAACATTCATATGTTTGTATTCTTCATTTGAATTAACACCTAATCACAATTCTTATTTATTTGAATTAACATCTAATCACAATTCTTATTTTGGTGGTTTCGATTAATTTATCCTTGAAGATGGGTAGAGTGACCACTCCAAACTTTGGACGTTTCAAAATACTGAGACAAACTGTGGAAACACCAATTCTCAAATTAGAATAGAATTTGTCCAATCAACTTTTAAATTTAATTTAATATAAACATATTTAAGTAATCCTTTTCTTTTTAGGTCGATATCTCCCATAAATATTCTATATAAATATTTTATTTATAAATTTATAAATTATATTATTAAAGATGCCCAATTTATATTAATTAATTTTACATTTACAAAACCGAAAAAAATGAATATTTATATTTATTAAAACATTTTTTAGTTTTAATTAAAAAAAACTAAAAAGATTGTATAAAGAAGGGATGATTATTTATATTTTTACACGAGTAAGTAATTATTAATAAAGGAAAAAAAATTAGATTACAATTACATTGTATATTTGCCAATTACATATTTTTTTATAAAAAAAATGATTAAATAAAATAATATAATTATAAAAAAAATGATGAATTAAAATAATATAATCATTTTAAAAAAATACAATTATTATAATTTAATCATTACTAAATTTATAAAAATTAATTTATAGATTTATACATTATACAGAATTTTTAATATTAATGATGATGATTAACTTCCACTCATACTGAATTGGTGTATCAGACCTTAAGAGGGTAAGAGATTACTTTCAATTCTTTAGAATATTGTTTCTATACTCGAAAAGCATTAAGAGGAGCTTTCCAAGATCATCATAGTTTTGACGACTTAAAATGTTAGGAAGGTTGCTAGTGTGATAAATATTTTGAAATTGATATCTAATCTGGGTATAGGATGGACAATCTAAGAGAATGTGCTTTTCATATTCAACCTTCTTAGTGTCACCAAGGTGACACACTCTTTCATCACATGGCATTTTAGGAATTGACCAATGCCTAGCTTCACTATGGAGCTTATGAGAATTTGTTCTTATATTAGTAATGCTTATTTGTTTCTTTACATTTGTCAAAATGAAGAGATAATTTTGACCTTCTATATCAGTGTTGATTACATACTTATAATACCTTAATTTTGTTTTTTCCTCTAATTCTTTGTCATGCCACATTTTCTCTTTAAATTTTCATTTAATGATATTTTTAATTGTATCCTTATTCTACAAAATGGTCTCTTCCATGATTTCCCAATTGCTTAGCCAATACTGGGCATCTTTATGCCATCCTTGCTTGAGTTGAAGGTGGTTACAATTGGATTTTGAAGCAATTTTAGGAAGCCTTTTGTATTTCATGTTGTTTAACTTGTTCTTATACGTTAGGTATCTAGTCATAGCCGTGCTCTCAATGGGGGAAAGGATTTCCTGTAAGAGGAGGATGTGATAAGGCATATTTCCTTTAATTTTGAGATTATAGGTTATAAAATTCTTTTGGATTTTCTCTATCCTTCTCCATGATTCACGAGATATATAGCACCCCGAAAATTTACATCCATATAGAATAACAAGTGAAACAAGAGTCTCAAAGAGGAGTTTTTTCTTATCCCATATCCAAGGATTGATTGATTAACAATTGTTTTCAAGCCCATAATAAGCTTTCCATCCCCCAATAATCCTTTGCTCAATGCTATAATTCTAATTGTGCTTGTGGTGACTATGGATTCCAAGATATTTGTATTAAGTCACTTACTCCAAGTTGTTTTTGTCCAATACAAAGGTATTATGAGTGATCATATTGGATTTAATGATCATGACCTTAGTCTTTTCAGTATTAATAGTCATACCCATATTGGAGAAACATTCCTTAAGGATTATTATTTTATTTCCAAGATTGTGGGGAATCCTCATCATAAGAACAATATAATCAACACAAAGAAGAAGATTGGTGATTATACCAGTGAGATTAGGGCTGACACAACCTGATTCTTCGAAGTAATATTCTAACTTGTCAATGTATATGCCAAAAATTGTAGGGGATAAGGGACAACCTTGCTTGACTCCAATATTACAGTTAATATCTTTCGACCAACCCTTACTATTCTTAAACTTGGAAATAACATTCTCATATATCCTTATTTCAACAACCCTCAACTCGAAAGGCACTTTTATTTCTTCCCACCTATCCCAAAGGTTTTTCTTGGGAACCAATCAAAATATTTTCTAAAGTCAACAAAACAACACAAAAATTTGGTTTTAGTATTGTGCAACTCCTCTACAATGATCCTAAAGGTAACAAGGTGGTCCACAGTTTAATGATATATCCTAAACCCGGCTTGGCCTTTTAGCTCTTTTACCATGACTTTCTAGCCAAAGGATGATCTTTTTTTCCAAAATATTTCCAAAAATATTTTAAAAAAATAGGCTAATCATAATGGTCCTATATTTAAAGGGAATGTTTCTATCCCCATTTTTAAATATAGGAACAATGAGGCTTTGTGTATAGGGTTTAGGGAATCCCTGCTTGACTGTTAATGAAGAGTTTGTGTTTGTGAGGGATGGGGATACTTCATCTTGGTATCCTTTAATGTCCTTACCTTTCCCATTTGCAAGCCTCTTAACCCCGAACTCTATGTCATCCAAAGAAAAAAGTTCATACTCTATAGGGATGATAGAAATGATGTCGATGGAATTAGGGAAATCGTAAAGAAGTTTAAGGTAGGAATTCTAGTTCCTTAAGGGAATTTCATATTATTTTCTTTAGTATTGCAGATTAGAATTAGCCTCCAAAACTTTTGTCATGTCCCTAGCCACCTAGGCTGGGCCACGTCACTCAACATCAACTTCTATAATGTACCCAATCTCCCATTGAGTCTTGTTGGCACCTTACACACAATATGAAACAACCAATTTGTAACATCACTAGCCACCCAGGCTCGACCACGCTACTCCATAAAATAATCTGAAAAACTTACTGTGTAGTTTCTACTTTAAACATAATATGTGCAATTTCAGTGGAAGTAATGTGATAAACCCAATCTTGAGTGCTGCCACACAACTTATAACAACAAAATCAACAATTTATTTTATACAACCTTAAGAAGTGGAAATAAATCAGAACTGCACGCACCAATTTTGCGCACTATCATACTGCTCACACAACACAACCACATGCACAACCATCCATGCATCCTGCACCAAATCAAATTTAATTGTGCGTGGAATCTAATTCTCTTCCCACACACCCATAAATTGCAGCCCCTTGGTGTACACAGGTTGCCTCTATGAACACTTGGCCACTCAATATTCTTCTTGCCAGCTCATAACCAAAATCACCAAGTTAACATAGCTTAGGAAAATCTAACCATATTGGTTATATTCATGCATAACTATAAGTACATGCTATATTATCACTTCATACTTATAGGTGCAAGCAACACTAAACAAAATAACAACAAATACTTATATGTAACAACATACAAGAATTAACCCATGTCAAAACATAGATAAAACAACACATAGTAATTGAGACAAGCACATAAATAACACTTATCTTTCATGAAAATCACCAACTATGAACTTAACCCATATGTTCCTCCCATCCATAGATGTTGTTTCTCTTACAATTTCAGAAATAGGTCACCCCTGAGCTCAGGATCAACTCCACCAAGGAAAAAAGGGATGTAGTGATAAGCTATGGTCTAGGACTCAACAAAATTATCCAATCCTAGGTGCTCGTTGCTTCAACTAGCCCATATTCCCACATTCCCCACACAGTTTTCACACCTAAGGAAGTGTGCCCCTTCTCTTATCACTAGTCCTTCGATTGTCCCACTTTCGTTCCCAGGGTTACCAATGTTACAAATTATTTTGGTCACTCTGGTGATGTCTCTACAGTTATGTGTTCAGGCTCTCATAAGTACTTTTTTCTTGAGAAAAGTGACTTTTGTCTTCTTCTACAAAACATATATTTAAGATGAGTTCGCAGGCTACATGTATTGTAGGGTGCGAGAAACCCTGATTCTCGCAAGCCACTTTATACCTAGATTGCGAGATGTTCACAGTTTTCTCTATAAGTAGGGTGCGAACCTGTTTCAAATCTTAAAAGGGAGAATAGGTTACGAAGGTTCTAGAAGAGGATCTTCTAGAAAATGAGTTGGTATTCACATGGTTGGCATCCTAATGACTTCTCAGATTTAGTGGGATCATTCTCATCCCTTTAACCACGCCTCCTTCTCCTATATAATGAAAGGTTTCTCAAGGAATAGGTTAAGCAAGATTGAGTAGAGAATTTATGAAATAATAGGTTTAGAATTGTGTGAGGAATCTTGTTTGAATTGATGCTTGAGGCCTCCATTTGTCCATCAAGCCATAGTGGATCTTCTTCACGCAAGTGTGGAGAAAGTGTGTGTGCTAGAATGAAGGGCCACCGAAAGGAAGCTTGCGACATCAAGGCAATCTGGTTGTATCTTCTACTTTCATTTAATATAATATAGTGGCATGTCCCTTTCCCATAAAATCACTCTTATTTTATTACATGACTACTTGATCATGTGTTTAAGTCTTCATTGAATGTATTATTGTTGCTTTCAGCTTGGTCGTCTTGTGTCATTGTAGATCTGATATCACAAGGCTACCAAAGCGAAGCACGGACAACAAAGACATAAGGAAGCGATATCTAAAGGTACGTCACTTATTCCTTCTTCAATGAAAAATTCAATGATTGTAACTTAGGGGAAGTGTCATGTCCTGTCCTGTTTTGTTCTAGATCCAGGTGGATCTAGGGAGATTTGTTAATGTTCGCATATACCGATTTATCCAATAACAAAATTGGTGACTCCACTGGGGATATGACTCATTTTGTGGTTTTTTGTTGGCCATTTTCTCTTAGCCTACTTTTTTCATTGCCAATCAATCTCTGAGTCTGTAGGGGACCCATATAGACTCTCTGGACCTAGAAGTTCACTCAAAAATTTTGTCATTTTTTTAAATATTCCTTGATTCCAAACCTTCTTGCACTGTACCTCTCTATAGCCTGTGAGAATCATTGATTTTCACACCCCACTGTTCAGTCCAGTGCGACCTTCTCGCACCCTTCCAGTGTCTAGACTGCGAGAATACCTAATTTTCTCACTGTACCCCACTACTAGGCTACGAAATCATTTGTAAAAGTTTTGGATTAGGTGTTCTTTTCTTTTTGATGCCCAGATTTGTTTGTTTACCTGGGAAGAACTTCTTTTGCTAGTGTTTGACTGTTTCTTGACTTCAAATCTTGTGGTTGATTGATTTTCGGAGATCGAAAACTCTTCTTAATCATTTTTCCCAGTTTTTACTGCTTGACCTTTTATTAACAAGGGTATAATCTCTGATTCTGAGATCTGAGTGCTTGTTTGGTAAAAAAGTCTTTGATTGGATTAATTGTCCTTTTAGATTGCTTGCTGCTTGGAAAATTCTTTATTCATGTGCATTTGAAGAAACTTTTCCTTGTCAATTTTTTATTTTTTATCTCCATTGAAAGATCGATTTGGGTGTTTGTTGAGTATTTTATTTTCATTGGTTGCTTACTTTTTCTTAGTTCCATCCCTATTTTTGGTTTCTAAAAAAAAATTCTAAAGTCTTTTCTTTTAAGCAATCATTTATTCAGAAAATACCGGCGTTAAAAATATTGAAATGGAACGAATAGTGAATTTACATTGTCAATGATTGTTTGGTACTACATTTAAAAAGAGAATTGTATATCGTAGTTTGCATTATTCCAGAAAAATCCTTTTTCCCTGTTGTAGATAGAATTAATCGAATGACAGTTTGTATCATTCATTTTTATTTACGCATTGTTGGGTCAAAGTCTTACACAACAACGATTTCATTTCTGTCTCCCTCTTGAGTAACAACAACCTTTAATAATATTGTGCAACTTTAAAATTCAACTACTAACATTTTCTAGGGATCTTTCTCACCAACATTAGCTAGGCTAGAGATTTGGAATAGGCAGTGAGACACACCCTCCAAAGTGAAAAAAACACAATAGTATCTTGTGATAAGGAGTGTTAAATCCCATTTGCAACATTTTGTCCTGGGAAGCCCTTCTCACACAAGGGTCAAACCTGAGGTCACATTGACATTGACAAAGTTACTCACCCTTCTTTGTTGATCTCAGTGTAGAGATTGCACATATTATGGGGGTGGCTTGAAGGTATACCCACAATGATGAGTGGAATCCTCTCAAGTTGATTTTGGGCTAGATACCCTACCCTTGCGTGTGGATCAGACTTTCGATTGTTCCCCCAGGCATCATTGTTGTTTGTGGTAACTTTAGTAGCCTATCATATTAGCATATTACACAAGGTGATTGTGGACGAGTAAGTCTTCATAGTACCTGGAATTGATGTTGTCCAGACTCACTCAGACTCCTTGGAGGGTATACCCACGATTATATGTGGGAGCTTGCACCAAGGTGTAAGTCTGTTAAGCAGGTCGTCAACGTAAATTTTTCACCCTAGCCCAACCCCTTCTTGTCTCGACATCACGACGTTAGATTTCATCACCAACTAATGACTTCAGAATAGGAAGGTCTTGTTTTCTTGATTTTGATTCCTAGATTTTACTAGCGCATGTTGTTTGTTTCCATAAGTTGGCCATAGAATTTATTTTGTGAGATTTTCACTCGATCACCATTGACCCTCCACGCCATTCACATAGAATGCAAGGAATACCCCTAGAAGATCTGGAAGGTTCTCAACCCTTTCCTACCAACTCACTGGAGGGCTCTCCTCAACAGAGTGAAGTCCAAGACATTGCCACTCCATGAGTGGAAAGAACTGAATCTTTAGAACAATTCTGAATTACAGATTCTCGAGAGGGCTTGCGACTTCCTCCTGACTTTGTGAGACATATTGTTTGAGTGAATTCATCTGGAGAAATTGTTGTTGAGTCTTTTGGATTACCAACCATACCTTTTACTAGCCTTGAAGTTCAGGATCCTTTTTGGACTACTGGCATTTTTAGACGGAATCTCTTTGGCTCAGAAGTATGCGTTGATATCACTGTCACACCTGAGTCGCTTGAAACATCTGATCCAGATGTTATACCTTTTACTATAGCCTATTAGTTCCCTGGTTCATATGCTTAGCCAGGAAACCATATCTTGACTATCCCCCTTCAAACAACCCATTATAGAATGGTCCCATATACTACGAATATTCACACCGGGAATACGATGGCTAGCCAGGCCCCCATTGGCATGCCACTGTCACCCAGACTCACCCTGACACTTCTCCTTGGATATCATGCATTGAATGCTTCTATTCCTATTCCTACACAAATCCAATCCGAGACTCCAGGCATTTCCACTCCTTCTGGGCACCATATTATTCCTAGTTTTATTCCAACACTTCCTCGACCCCCTTCCAGAGGGTCTCTTCCATCCCCTATCAGACAAATCGACCCTAGTGGAACCACCCAGTATTTCACACCTAATTACCAAACTCCTGTTGGCGGACAATTTCACCCTGGAGGCCAAACGCAGTCCCCTTTTGGAGGTCAAATCCCAATTGGGACACAACCTCCGATTGGAGGGCAACCCCCACCTACCCCACCCTCTAGACAGAACATACCTACATCCTTGGCCCAATATTGGAACTATCTTATCCAAAATAATCCTAAATTGATTGGGGGGAAACAACCTCAAGATGACTCTTTCATACCCCCTAGTACGGGCCAACCATATCCAGGTCTGTCCAATTCCATTTGGGGCTTGAACATGGGACCCAACATCCCTGTTCAAGGGAACCACCCTAACCAATACAAACCTATAAATTACATGCCTCCACACCAACAACCGAAGCTACCCGGATCTTCGCATTATATGCAAACTGCTTATGGTCCTACTGGTATACCTACGGGACTTCCTCCCTAAAGTCACCAGTACTCCCATGTGAATAGACAGTTACCCTTGTTAGCCACCCTGGACCTCCCTAATATATCTAGAATTTTAAACGATCCTATCCATCACTCTCCTCAATGGCCCGTCATACTGGCCAAACTACCATCCGACATTCCTAAGTTCGATGGTAAATCAAGAGAGGACCCGAACAATCATGTAATGACTTTCCACCTTTGGTGTTCATCCAAATATTTGATGGATGAATCTATTCATTTATGTCTTTTTCAGGGAACTCTCATGAGTTCCGCTGTGATGTGGTATATAGACTTACCACGAGGCTTCTTTGCTGACTTTAACACCCTTGCCATGGTTTTCATCACCCACTACCGGTTACCAATCCATTACGAAACGGGAACCAAAATTTTGAGTTCTTTCAAACAAACCAAAGCCACTCATATCTTTGATCACATTCATGAGTTGCGATGGAGACGACGTCTCATCAAACTCAACATTCTCGATCAATTACTGGCAGAATGGTTCAAAAAATAATTCGTGAATGAAATTGCTCGTGACATCACTGTGGGTGGAGTTGTCACAGAAGAACAAGCGATCATTCGTCTTCAATACCTTGACCTCGTTTACTCACAAACAAGTACTCTTTACGATTTACTCACTGACACACCTCATCCTTCTACTACTGCTACATCAACTACTCTTGCTTCTTCTCATGCAACTGATGGTGTGATTGTCACTTTCCACACCCAACCCCACTCTGCACAAGCCTCTAACACCAACCCCTAGTCTGTTTCTTCTAATGTTCAACATGCTCTATCTCCTACTCGTCCCACCGATAAGATGTCTAAGGTGAACTCTCTTCAATCTACCCCTGCCGGAAAGAATAAATCTAAAAAAGGGAAGGGTAAGAATAAGGAGGAGAAAAATAATTCACAATCTAAGAAGACCAAAACACAACCTATTGATGATAAGAATAAGTGAAAACCTCGATACCCTTGTCTTATCTGTGGTGATGATCACTACACTAAGGATTGTCCAAGACGCGCTAAGGTCACTAAGTTCCTTCAAGGGACCCCGAAACTACCAACTCTAGCCGTCTTGTCACAGCCCTGCCATTCTCAACAACAAGCCCAATTGGTCATTCATGACCAACCCTCCCCGTCCACTACATCCTATGTCTTAATGTGTATAGGTGATTCAAAGAAGAACGACATCACACTTACCACTTGAGCCAAAGATTATTCTTCCTCCAAAGAGAAGGTTGATGAAATACCTCCTTCCTTGGTCCAACCATCTCCATTGGTTCCACCTACCAATGGTCCTCTTCATCTCGAATGACCGAGCCTAGACATAGTTCTTCGCCCTCCCCCAAAGGGTGTTGTTCGAAAGTCTTCTTTCAATCCTCATGTGCGTACTACCCAAAACTACAGTATTGTAGAAGATCTGGCCCAAGCACCATCCGCGATGTAAGCCCTCGAAGTCCTTCAGATTTGTCCCACTTAACGGAAGGCACTGTTGAAAGCTATTGGTGGAATTGACCCTACGGATACAAATTTAATAATTTTTGACTTGGAAGATCACATTCCAAAGTTACCCCCTTAACTTGCATTTCAAATACAAGTTATTGTCTTCGACAAGAACATTTGTAGAAAAATTATAGATGAGGGTGCCTCGACGTGTGTCATGTCTATTGCCTACTGGAAAGACATTGATTCTCCTCCCTTAACCAAATCACACAACACGCTCAAAGCCTTCAATGGATCTGGGTTTAAGCGTTACTGTGTCCTCCCTTCGTTGCCTATTATGTTAGAAGGCAAAATGGTCAACGTTGAAGTTGAGGTCTTTGATGCTCCTCTCGATTACAACCTTCTACTTGGGCGTAGCTGGATCTATTCCATGCATGCAGTTGTGTCCACTCTTTTCCATGTCAGACGTTTCCCACATCAAGGAAAAGTAATTATAGTGGACCAATTGGCCTTCTTTAACTCTGATACACATACCAGCAATGTACCTTTCATTGCGAAAACACCCCCTGAATATGAGAATGTCAGTGTGGGTCTTCTTAAGGATTCATCGTTGATGGGTACTTTCTCCATTCCACCACCTGATATCCCACATCCATCTGTCACCTCGATAAACATGATTTCCACCTTTGGTCGAGAAACCCCTGCGTCTTCTGACCCATGGAAAGTACCCAACCCCGGTGATCATCTTCGCTATGGCGACCAAATGCCTTTAAGTCCGGTCAAATCCGCTTATCAAGCCATTCAATTGGCAACCCCTTCTACCCCCTCTCTCGGTGATTTATCTCTGGATCCATTCCGTGTAATTTTTCCTACATAAGAGATGATTATGTATGTTGTGTCCATGGAAGATACCCCTTGGATGATTATGTATGTTGTGTCCCAACAGATCTCGACCCTATCGACCGTTGTCGTCATTTCTACTATTCCCGAGTCTGCACACGATATGTTCTACAAAGGGAACTTAAGTAATATCTCACCCACCATCCCCCTCGACATATCCATTAAACCTGGAGTTGTCGAAAATATGCATATCGGAGCTTCATGTTCCAATGACGAAGTTGTCACCTACAAGTCTCTTTTTCAAGAATTTCATGACTTCTTCACATGGAGCTCTGAAGAAATGCTGGGTATTGACCTCGATATTGTTGTATACGAGATTGAGACATACCCAGGCACTAAACCCATCCGGAAAAGACTTCGTCCGGTCCACCCACGTAAAGCAACTGCTATCAAGCTTGAAGTTGAGAAACTTCTTAAAGCTGGATTTATTTACTCCGTGGCTCTAACTGACTGAGTTTCCAATCTTGTTCTGGTTAACAAGAAACAAGGAATGATCCACGTGTGCATTGATTATAGGGATATTAACAAAGCTTGTCCTAAAGACAACTTTCCCACCCCCTTCGTTGACCATATCGTCAATGATTGTGCCAGGAGTGAAATATTCTCTTTGATGGATGGTTTCTCTAGATATAATCAAATCAATATTGTACCCGTCGACCAACACAAGACTGCTTTTATTTGTCTTTGGGGCACTTTTTCCTACTGGAAACTACCCTTTGGTTTAAAGAATGATGACACAACTTTTCAATGTGCTATGTATTATTCATTTCATGATATAAAGAACATTGTACGACCATATCTCGATGACCTACCGACTCACTCCATGCACCGTGTCGATCATCCAACACACCTCTGAGTTGTTTTCCTCCGATGTCGGTTTTACCGTATACGCTTAAACCCGCACAAATGTGTTTTTTGTGTAGAACTCGACTGACTTCTGGGCTTTATTGTTTCACGTCAAGGGATCCGAGTAGATCCTTTGAAGGTTGAGGTGATTCTCAATCTCCCTCCTCCTTCCTCACTTCACCAGATACAAAGTTTGCAAGGGAAGGAAAAATTTCTACGTCGTTTCATCCCAAACTATAATGAGTTAACCCTTGGATTTACTCGACTGCTCAAGAAAGGTTTTGATTTTGTATGGGATACCCCTGCCAACAAAGATTTGAAAGCTTTAAAATTGACTTTAACCCGTACCCCACTACTTTCTCCGCCCAATTACAGTTGAGATTATTTCCTATATCTCGCAGCCTCGGACTCCACCATTGCTATGGTTCTAGTCCAGGAATATGATTCTCATGACGAACATGTCATTTATTATTTGAGTCAAAGTCTCACGACTACCGAAACCAAGTATTTACATGTTAAAAAATAGGCGTTGGCCGCCGTCCAAGTTGTTCAATGTTTTTGGCACTATATCCTTTTATGAAAGACTATTGTGATTTCCAACTGCAACCCTATGCAACACATTCTTACACGCCAATTGCTAGGGGGGAAATACTCCAAATGGATCATAATACTCCAGGAATTTGACTTAGAATTCAAATGCGCTAAGTCAAAGAAATCCTTGGTGTTTGCCGAATTGATATGCGACCTTCCCCATTCTGAGATGGAAAATGTGCCAACGGATTCATTACCTGATGAATCCCTTTTTCTGATCAGTTCTGATGACCTTTGGTATGGGGATATCATTATATATCTCCATACTGAGACTTTCCGGACCAATTTGTCTAGCAATGACCGCCATCGAATATGTTACTAAGCTCATCAGTATATTATACTTGGTGATACTCTTTTATGTCATGGGATTGACTCCATTTTTTGTCGATGCCTCACTTTTGATGAAGCCAAGAAAGCCTTGAATGAATGTCATTCTGGAGCATGTGGTGGTCACATGTCTGGGTATGCTACTGCCCAAAAGATCTTACGAGCTGGGTATTTTTGGCCTTCTTTATTCAATGATTGTATTATCGCTGTCCAAAAATTCCATGCTTGCCAAACATATAACAACAAAATACGATCACACCCTGCTCCTCTACACCCTGTAATCTCCATTGGACCTTTTACAAAATGGGATATCGATTTCATGACATGTCACCCTCACTCAGATGGGGGGCATGTATATATTATTGTAGCCGTAGATTACTTTACTAAGTGCACCGAGGCGATGCCTACATTGGACAATACCAAAAAGACTGCAACACTATTCATATTCAATCACATCATTTCTCGGTTTGGTGTTCCTCAAGCTATCGTTATTGATCACGGTAGCCACTTTATAAACTTCATGATGTCAGAACTCACCGACAAGTTGGGTCTTCTCCATCAAAACTCAACACCCTATTACCCACAGGCCAATGACCAGGTTGAAGCAATAAATAAAGTCCTCATTACCATGCTTTGACAAATGATAGGGATTCACAAAACTAGTTGGCACACGATGTTGTTTTCAACATTGTGGGCTTACTGGACATCCGTCAAGTCTACTACTGGTTTTACACATTTCCAGTTAGTTTATGGTTTCAAAGCCATCTTTCTGATTGAATGTGAGATACCATCTCTAAAGCTATCCATTGAACTTCTCCCAAACACTTCTACTGAAGAAGAACATTTGTTGTAACTTATGCAACTAGATGAAACCCGTTGTGATGCCACCCTAGTTATAGAAACCCAGAAGAAATGCGTCAAATCCCAATATGACAAGCATGTCAAGCCACACATTTTCTCTGAAGGTGATCTAGTTCTCCTTTATGAACAAGATCGAGATTTTCTAGGAGCCGAAAAATTTGAGGTTATGTGGCGAGGCCCTTATATCGTTAGATGGGTGTTGGAGAAAGGAGCCTATGAATTAGTGGACTACGATGGTATCCCTTTGAGTGAACCCAGAAATGGGATTTACTTAAAGAAGTACTATGCTTAGATCATCTGTGCATGAGTGCTTGTATTTTATTGTATCATACTTTTGTGTGTTACTTTAGTGTTCTTTTTCATTATCTGGTTTCTACCCTCGACCGCTTACCTCGCATTGTGCTTGGTTTTCATATGTCAGAGTCTTCACTACCCCACATTGGCTTCGTCGATGGTGCTAGTCGTAGTACTCAGAACCTTGCTTCTACTGCATGGGAAATTTATGCACCTACAAACGAACTTATCAGTCTACAAGGTGTTTTCCTCAGTTGTGCGATCAATAATATCGCAAAATATAGCATCGTCATTGAATTGTTGACTAATGCTATTTTTCTTAGTATCCACCACCTGGTTATATGACTTGATTCACAGCTAGTAGTGCTACAGTTAAGTAATGTATATGCTATCCGAAGTCCTACTTTATTATGGGTATATCTACGAATTCGTCTCTTGGAATGTTATTTTGATTATATCAAATATAAACACATTCCTAGATGTCTAAA
>JASDQU010199076.1:0-14216 GCA_032191745.1 Picea mariana
GGTGGATCCCAACAATATCTCTGGGGCCCTATACCATAGGGTGACAATCTGCAAATATACATATCAGGGGCTGAATCTAAATCTTAGTTAACTGACAACTTAAAGAACGTGAAATCAAATGAGGTCCGCTTTATGCAATGACAAACCTCATGCGTGTAACTCTTCACAGGGACAGCAAACGTTCTCGCAAGTCCCAGATCAGCAATTTTAAGTAAGCCTTTGTTTTTTTCAATCAATAGATTCTGTGGCTTTAGATCCCTGAAGAAAATCAAATAGTGACGATTATCATAAAGCATTCATGTATTGATCTTGCTAAGTAATTTGAACTCAGAACACAGTATAAATGAGAGAAGATAAAACTATAATATGCATCACTCATCAGTCGTCACCTGTGCATCACACCATGGCAGTGAAAATGAACTACTCCTTTGCACAGTTGATACATAAAAGTCTGTCCCCCAAAACCCATATGCAGAAATTAAAGACCTGTCTTTGGAAAAATGCCATTGCAATGAAATATTCAGAATGAAAGTACAAAATCGGTCAGTGAAACATGTACCTGAATAATTGTTGGTGGGAGAGAGCCACCATTAACACTGTATCGATGACAGTCAACGAATTTCTTGAGATCCGTGTCGAGATACTCGAAGACCAGGTAAAGAAACGATTTTCCATTCTTTACGTCATTGTCGACATCAAGCAACCTGAAAATTCAAGTACAAGTACTTACCGAAAAAATAATTCCAGAACAAGTAGTTACTGAAAATTCCAGTACAAGTACTTACTGAAAAAATAATTTACAATTATGTTGTGGCTTAACGATGAAACCAGAATAAAAGTTAGTAACGGAAAGGTCAAGTGAAAATAATGTTTAGAGGAAATTTCTTTCTGACAGAGATAGCAGTTTGCACGTCCATGGCATTTGAAAACAAAACACGAGCTACTTGCTGTTAGAAACTTCGCTGACACAGAAACAACGGAAATACTGACATGCGCCCGATACATATTGCAAAATATTGATCACACTACTGCCTTATGACATAACTAGCAAACATACGTTTGAAAGCAACCATGGCTATACAAATCACATTAAACATTATCGTTCTTTTCAGCATTTCAAAGATAATAAAAATAACATAAAATAAGATTTTCGATCAAGGAACAAATCATGGGCATACTTTAAGAAGCCACGAGTCAAATGTCATGCAAAACATAACCGAAATAACTTAATCATCAATTGTTAAATACAGTCAATAGAATGAAAAACCCTTGGTTCAAAGGCGAGAAAAAAAACTAACTTAACAACATAAATGCTCTCGGAGAGCGTCCGCAGAATCGATATTTCTCGAAGCGAAGTGGAGGGAATCCCTTCCTCTGGCCTCTGAATGAGAGTCTTTTTTATAGCAACCAGCTGGCCGCTGATCTTGTCCCTTGCCTTGTACACCTTCCCATACGCTCCCTTCCCGACCTTCTCAAGCTTCTCATACTTATCCATGGGGGACATATTCAATAAATTGCAGAAATGGTAGACAGAGATACTCTCGCAATTTCTTCAATGGCCAGTCTGCAATGAATCTATCTTGCCAGGGAGCCCAGAATACCCTCTCTCCACTCCCACCCACCGGTAAGCCAATGAAATAAATATGAATCTACTCTATGTCTATGTGACCGTTGTGATATATTTCAAACATCATTCCACAAACCATATTTAAATATCAAATCTCCGTCCATTTTAGCTTGGTTTGGGGCAATGTTCTAATTATTTATTATTAATTTAAATGTTCTTTTTTATCATGGAGGTCAAAGAATGGGCTTTTAAAGTTAACATTCAACCAATAAACAAGACGTTATTGGACACATGTTCATCTGCTATCCTTTTTCATTCGAAGAACAGTAGACATTCAACAAACTACATGAAATGGAAAAAGCATGTGTATCCAGTCAACAAGCAAGTGACATGGTAGGGTTTGATGGTGGCACGGTTTGGTGCAGGAGGTTAGGGCCTCCCATTTTTCGGGGTTGGAGTTGGCTGGATGGGGGCGCGGCTGGATTGTGTTCAGCAGGGGTTGGGGCTGGTTTCCCAGACTGGATGGGGTGTTTTCTTGGCTTCTAGGTGTCGTGGGAGTTCACCTTCCTTTCTACCTTTCAGCGGTTTGGTATGGCGACAGATGGGGACGAGGGTTCTATGCCGAGCTCGTGGTGAGGGGCAGGGGACCAGAACCCCCAAGCAGTACCCCACTGGGGCTTAAGGTCGTGAACCCAGAGGTCTTGGTAAGTAATCTGACATCTATCTTAGAATTGAGGACTCATTCCTCGTTGCTTTGTCGTTTTCAAGTGGTTTTTCTTTTGAGTTGTCGGTGCCTGCTTTGTCGAGGTTAGTTCATGGGTGGACCCCCTTTCAGGTCTGTAAGAGGACGAATTTCTTGCATCGGTTCCGAGCCTAGGGCTCTCTTTGCTAAAGACTACTGGGGAACCCAACAAAATGATTTTCCAGAGGTCGTTTCTTGAGCCCATTTCTCCCTGACGGAGTTTCTTAATGACAATGGTGCATTCCTGGAGCCTCTAGTGACTCTTGCCATGATTTCTAGCTCTACTGTTTCTCCTCCCTGTTCGGGTTCCAAAGGCATTGCTCGATGGGGGGTCGCTTGAAAGAAGTTGGGGATGCAAAGCGGCCGACAAACTGTGGTTCCCAGTGTGCCAGAGATAGAACTGACTTAGAGCGACTGGTTTTTGGTGAGGATATTGACATGGATCGACTGGTTGAGTTCTCAGAGTTGGTAGTGTTGGGTCGGGCGCATGGGAAAAGGCTGTACACTTCCTTCTTGTGCTCTTAGATGGAAAAATCCTAGGGATCTAAGCTCTTTGGCTTTCCTAGCATTCGACTCCTAGCAAATGGATGGTTTCCTTTAGTCTTCATTGCTTCTTCAGATGTCACTTGGGTTCTTTCTAAAAATTGGAGTATGTTCATTACTCCCATTGTTCTTAAGTGTTCGACTCCATGTTTTGACGCAAAATGAGAGAGGGTGGATGTGGTCCATGTTTGGGTTCGACTACCAGGTCTCCTATGAAGTACCGGAACCGTGTTCGTTTCTCAACATTGAAAACAAATTGGGTGAATATATTGATCTGGATTTTTCCTTTCAGGATACTAGCCTTATGTCCATGGCTAGGATTTTAGTGAGGTTGGATCTTCAGTTGGGGCTTCTCAAGGAGTTGACTATTGAGACGGCTTCTGGCTCCTTCATACAAACTTTGGATTATGAAGGCATTCATTTTAGATGCCATAGATGCCATGCTTGTGGGTATGGCAGGCTGTGTGGTTTTGGGGATCAGGGTCTCTGAGGGTGCTCATATGGTGGATTCACAAGCTCACGAATCTGGAAGGGATGTTAGGAGGCACTCCACTACACCAGAAGGTATTTATTTAGATGACCGAGATTTGGCTCATGCAAATGTACAAAATTCTTCACTATTGGCTTGCCCAAGATCTCTCTACTGGTGTCAGGTAATAATAATAAACAGTTTTATTTTCCTCCAGTTACTTCATTTACTTTTGATTTGTTGTTTTAGTGGGGATTTAGGGGGTTGGATACTTTTTCTTGAGTGGGTTTTCCTTCACTCTTCCCCAGCCTCATCCTGTGGCGACTCTCTGCACCCTTTCTCCTGCTCAAGCTCCTTTTCCTCCTTCGATTAGTACTCCTTTAGCCTCCTCGATTCAAGTGTCAATGGAGATTTGTGTGTCTGAGGTCTCCCTCACTTCGGTGTCTCCTGTGATTGAGGGTTTGATGGTTCCTTCCTTTGTTGGTTTAGTCTTCTCCTTGGGGTTTGATACCCCTTGCCTTCTTCTTAGAACTTCTATAGGGCTCCTTCCCTTTCAGGCAATCAGTCGTCTTCCGACAACCAATCGTCAGAGGGGTCTAAGATTCGCTATTCACTCTGCAACATGACAGTTTTATTTGAGGATTTGGGTTGCTGCGCAGGATCCCTTTGGGAAGGGTTTGGGGTCTCTTCCTTGGGCTCTGTCCTCATCTCAGGTAAGAGATCACATTTTCTAGTAACTCAATATCGAGCCAAGATTGACGTGGCCTTTGACAGTAAATCTTCCATGGAATGGGCGCTTAGAGAAAAGAAACCCCAAAAGGTGGTATCTTTATGAAAATTCTCATACTTATCCATGACAGACATATTCAATACATTGAAGAAATGGAGGGAATCCCTTCCTCTGGCCTCTGAATGCTGATCTTTTCCCTTGCCTTGTACACCTTTCCATATGTTCTCGCCACGACCTTCTCAATCTTTTCATACTTATCTATTACGAACATATTCAATAAATCACAAAAATGTTGGAGAGATATACTCTCGCAATTAATCTATCTTGCCAGGGAGTCCATAATACCTTCTCTCCACTCTAACCCACTGGTAAACCACTGAAATAAATATGAATCCACTCTATGTGACTGTTTTGATTTATTTCAAAAATCATCTCACAAACCATATTTAAATATCAAATCTCCGTCCATTTTAGTCGGATTTGGAGAAATGTTGTAATTATTTATTATAAATCTAAATGTTCTCTTTTTTATCATGGAGGTGAAAGAATGGGCTAAAAGTTAACATTCAACCAATAAACAAGACGTTATTGGCATAAACAGACTTCTATGAATTCTCTTAGGTACTTAATGTTGTTGCCAAATTTGTTTTTTTATTTAAAAAATAGTTAATTTTTATAACCAATAAATAATCAACGTAAAATATCTATTTGTTATTCTTTCTCTATATATATTATCTAGGGAATATATTATCAGGTTACACTACATAATGTGATGTTACATAAAAAAATTACAAGTAGGGTCAATTAAATTTTAAAGAATTACACTTTACATAATGTTTGATAACAATTTTGACAACTCACATATTAAACAATGCTGGGACATTAGAAAAATATAAGTAGTCTCAATTAAATTTTAAACAATTATACATTACATAACGCTTGAAACACAATTTTAACAGCCCACATATTAAGCAATTCTTGGACAACAATTTTGACAACCCGCACCATCAACTACGAGTATGCTTGACATCTTAGATGTTATGTAATTGAATTTGGAGAAAATGTTAAAGAAAGAAATATGTCAAAATATTATTTTCTCTTAGACCACAATTGATAAATGGCGACATTACATGGTGACTGAAGATTTGTCGTCTAGAGAAACGAGGCAGAAAATTAGTTGACACAAGTTATGAATATGTCGACTTTGACTTTGAATCTGAAGGGTATTGAGATTTTTTTTCAAAGAGTTGAGAAATGATGTTATTCATCATGTTCATATCCCAACCACCACACAAATAAAACCCTAATCATTGGATTGTTGGGTTCACCGTCCAATCATCACAAAACCTTAATAATTTTGGATTGTCAAGGTTCATAATTCCATAGATAGAAATAGTGAACATCAAATATCTGATCCAGATGGATATTGGTGGCCACCCACCTTTTCCAAATTCCAAGTGGCTCATCTTGACAGTTTTCCAACACGTTTCTCTGTGATGGGGAAATTTCTTTCTAATTGTGGGTTCTGCACTTTCAGAGCCATCCTGAAGCCCGACACGACATCCAGGTGGATAACGGTGGTCGCCCACCTATTCCAACTAACTTATTTTGGAAGTTGTCATGTCTGTACATCATTTTTGTACTTCAAAGGATGCACAAAAGGCCACTGCAACCACTGAAACCTCAACATCTTCTATCCCGCAGAATTAGATTGAAAAGGAAAAATAATATTTTTTTTCTTCACCTGCGATGGTGGCTACACAATGCCTTGTCAAGCCCGGAGACAACAGGTTGGTGGAACATATTCAACCCTGTCAAAAAGAGGTTTGTGACAACCTTCCAAAAACCAAACAATGCAACTTCTCTAGCAAGGCACACAACTCACCAAGATTTAGATTCAACAAACACTTTCCCCTCTTCCTCGAGAAATCAACGCAATGGAGACCATTGCTTCCTAAGGGAGGAGGATTAATATATATGGATATTGGTGGCCAACCACCAGTTCCAAATTCCAATTGGCTCATCTTGAGAGTTTTCAGTTCAACACATTTCTCTATGATGGGGACATTTCTTTGTAATTGTTTGTTCTGCGCTTTTGGGGATGTCTTGAAGCCCAAAACAACATCCAGGTGCATAATAGTGGCCTCCCACCTATTCCAACTGGATTATTTTGGAATTTTTCATGTCAGTACATCTTTCTCTACTTCTAGGGTCGTTTTGGGGCCCTAAACAATGTTTTATTGTATTGTCAAAATCAAACTAGAAATGGAGTGAGATTTTGACAACATAATGCATAGCTCTCAAAAATACCTTTCCAACGGGCTATGAGATTCCTAAAAAAGAGATTGCATGCAAAAGTTATGACTCCAGGAAGTTGGTGTACTAACTTACCCCACCTAGGCCCACATGACTTATGGTGTTTCATCTCCTAAGGTTAGGTTTTGTATGTCTAGGTTTTTGGCATTCATGTTTAATGTACTTAGCTTCTTGTGAATGAGCACGTCCATCACATCTCTTCTCAAAGATAAGTTGCCACCATTCTAACTAGTCTTTCACTTTGTATTTTTATTTTCTATGTACATTTCTTTCATTAATAGAAATCATGTATTATTGTATTTCTTTGTTTCTGGTAATATTTATGTGCACTTCATTGTAATATCTCTTCTTTCATTTCGTTCTGAAAATAATCAGAATCAATATGACATAGAAATGAGTTGATACATAACAAATGATTGACATGTTCAATTATCCTTGTCTTAGAGATAAAAATATGCCTAATAAAATCAATAATTATTCATAACTTGATCTTTGATTCAAATTCAATATATAAATAATTTATAAATTGAAATGATCAATCAACTATGTAAATGAAACAAATATCTCACCTATAAAATTCAAAAAAGACAAGAGTATGAATCTTCTTTTATTTAAATTCAATATACAAGTAATTTATAAAGTGAAATGATCTATAACTCTACAAATGGAACGAATATCTCACATATAGAATTCGAAAAATACAAGAGTATGAATCTTCTAACTGATGATCTTCGAGGACTGATATAGATTATCATTTGTCAATCAAGAGCTCGCCAACAAACTTTTTATTGTGTGCATGGTACTCGATATTTTTTTTAAGAGAGAGGCCACAATGGCCACTTCACCTTCCCTCTCTTTAGGAAAGGCCACCTGATGCCTCTGCCTTTGCTTTTACAGTGAGAAAGAAACAAGATAATTCTATTATGGGAACCATTATCATTATAAAGTTGTCAATTTTGACTATTATTCTGAAGGTGTCATATTGAAATTTGATTTCAAGGAGTTGAGAAATTATGTTACTCATCGGTTTCACATGTCAACCACCACATTAAAAAAACCTTAATAATTTGGATTTCCAAGCTCACATGTTGGCCAACACACAACCTTGATAATTTTTTATTGTTGGATTTATAATTTCAAAGATATACATAATGCATATCAATTATAACCGAGAGATGAGTTGACACATTAAAAAATTCACATGCTCAGTTTTTCCTTTTTTAACAGTTAAAATTTACACAGTAAGTGAGTAGACTAATAGAGCTGCAAAAAAACAGTATTTAGGTAATCTTTATAACAATTTTCTTATATACCAGGTTAGAGATACTGAACACATTCAATAATCCATTGAGCACATCCACTAATCCATTTATATCTATGAAATTAAATTTAACACAACAAAAAATAGATCATATTAGAGATCATTCTAATGGATAAATTTCAAATAAAATGGCATCAAATTAAACAAAAATATGAATCAAGAATCAATTAAATTATATATTTAAATATTCCTAAATCTACTTGTGGTCTCACCAAACTTAATATTCCTAAATCTACTTGGGGTCTCACCACTACACCAAACATAATATTCCTAAATCTACCGGGGATTTCATTACTGCACCAAACTTGAAAAGAAATCCATTTCACCATGCATCGCATCATTTCTATGCATCCAATTCCCAAATCAATAATACTTTGGTTTTAGTTCAAGCAAAACTCTAATTATTTGGATTATCGGGTTCATATGCTAGCCAGCACACGACCCTAATAATCTTGGATTTTTTGGTTTATAACTGCAAAGATATAGGGAATGCATATCGAATATCACGTATAGGTGAACTGATACATATGAAAGGATTAACATGCCCTCTCGAAAGTTCTATCCACCTCAACAACCCTTCACATAACATATAGGTGATGAAGCGATGGAAATTTACAATAAACTATGGAGATTTATCATGGAGCCAAACGTAATCAGAATGTTCACTTTGATAAGCATATTTAAGAGAAAACAATTTAGAGAAATCTCAGTAGATTTGGTTCTTAGACCGTAGATTTACCTCCTCTTACAAAAAAATCATTTGGCTATTTGATATGCTAAATTCACCTTCTTGTTAGCTTAAAAAATTTACAAAAATTATGTTATAAGATGTTATAGTTCATTAGTTGTATTTGTAGTTGATTGCCATGATTTTCTTACATATAGGAATGGAGATACTCAACATATTCATTTTCATTTATCTTTTGAATACAACAAACATTAATTTATGAATGAATGTGATAAAATATTGATTAACAAGGTGATAACTTATAGGACATTCATAATCTATATAAATGTAGAAATAATGGACTAGTTATGAAAAATGTTAGTTGTGGTTATTTACAATATAGTTGTAAGGATCATAATGAACTACTAACTATAAAAAAGACTTTGATTAGTTTACATATATTTTGAGAAGTCCTATAGAGTAATTATATCAACTAGATGCATTGATTTCAATGTACATGTAAATTTTTAATCCCTATGTATATATTTGATTGACTAAAGTAGGGTGAGATATCATATACATTAATACAAGTTGAAATAGATGAATTAATTTCGGTGTAATAGATTAACAAGATGCATTGATTTCATTGTATGGAAAAATTTAATTTATTTTAATTGGATATTGTGGTATTTCTATGAGCTAAATGCATTGATTTACACTTACATGTATTGATTTTATCTTTCAACACTATAAGAAATTTGTTAACAAAAATTGTTTCGAGATTTCACTAGGATTTCGCACAAAATGGTAGCATTCCTTTTGGTTGGAGGTCAGTTATATTGGTTGGTGACTTGGGATAGTTGCCACCTCTAATGGATAAAATTGTATATGCATATAAATGTATTGCAAAAGAATTACGGAGCTCATTCTCTATATGCATTGATTTCAATGTACACGTTAATTTATAATGCATGTGAAAATATTTGATTCAGAAAGTAGGGTGATATATTATGTTGATTAATAGAGGTTAAGAAGTAGATGCATTGATTTAATTGTACTTATATTAATGGGATGCATTAATTTCAATCTATTCCAATTTTAGATTGACATTAATTATATATTGTGGTATTTATATCAACTTCATGCATTGATTCCCATGTACATGAAGTGATTTTAGTGTTTCAACATTGGAGGAAATAATTTAAAAAAAATTGATTCGAGACTTTGCAAGGTTTTCTCAGAAAATGCTAATGTTCATGTTGGTATGACGCTAGTGGTGTTGCTACAAGAGGAAAAAGAAAATAAACTATGAAAACATATGAGGAAGAATTGGATTTCTAATTATTTATCGCACTTGGAGATAGGGTGATGATTACATCTAACATATACGCTGATACACAACTTGTCAATGGTGCTCTTGGAGTTGTAGAACAAATTGTGTATAAGCATTGAATTTAACCCCAAAATCAACCAAATTTGTATTATTAAGATTTGATAATTATGTGGGAGTTCCATGGTATGAACCATTCCCTCAAAATTTTCCTATTACACCTATTGAAAGAATCAATAAAAAAAGGATTCCTTTGAAAAATGTATCAAATAATTGATAAGTCAGAAGGATTAACGTTGGTGAAAGATACTATTAATACTTGGAAGAAAGAATGATACGGTATGACATTTACTACAATATCCTTAGTTAAATATTTTAGTGGTCTACTATTTCAACCCCCTTTCATATGATCGATGTCAAAATATGGAAAAAGTATTAGGTGTGACTATAAGAAAAGAAGAACAATATAGATTGAGATTGATCAAAATATAATCTATTTGTAATTTATTACATTCATATTATTCACATTTTCCATTATTCAACACTGCTAATTTATGTCTATTCCACTTATTTCTTATGTAGTTCTTGAAGTATACTTTTGAATAATACTCTCTATGTTTTCAACAAACTGAGGAAAATGAGTAAATTTAAAATGACCAAATTCGTCTCAAACATATACATATACATAATTTTGATCATCTACAAATTATGTCACTATACTAAAAACAAAAGAGGATAGATYGGCATTGATCCTTCTCAATAATAYTCTTTATACATTCAAGAAACTTAAATTTCAAATGATCACATTAATATTAGACTTATACATATACATAATGTTGAYCATCTAAAAATTGTGTCACTATACTAAAAATTCAAGAAGATAGATTGACATTGATCCTTCTCAATAATACTCTATATTTTAAACYAAGTGAGGAAAGTGAGTAAAYTTCAAATGATGAGATTAATATGAGAAATATACATATACATAATGTTGATCATATAATAATTTTGTGTGACCTCCCACAACTAGAACTAGCCTAGATCCATCTAACCCCATATCTACCAAACCATGAGAGGGATAAAATCTCTCAAAGTGCAAGAAMAAATRGAAATAAATCCATGTYGAGGTGAGATTGATGCAWTAAAACYRAACCATTGGTTGTAACAACTAGAAGTTTATTTCAATTCTCATCATATAGACGAGGATTAAAAGATATCATTTTCTATATTAAAGTTAGAGGAMCATCCTTTAACCTAGTGGTGAAGTCACATGGAGACACTTAGTCTAGAGGGTGAGCCACAAGTAACTAAGTGGGAGGATTTCAAAACCCTCATTAAGTCACAATTCTATATTATTGTTTATTTAGAGGACCAAAGTATCCATTGGCACTACTTCAACCAAATGCAGGGGTAGAGTGTGTAGAAATACACCACCAAGTTCATAAACATGATGATCATGCTAGGTATTTCTCCTAAGAATCAATATGTAATCCTCAAGTACATAGGGGGTCTACATAGTCAATTAAAAAATCACACGATGCTTTTGAATCCAAGGATAGTGGACAAGGTATGTGTACATTCATAGTATCTAGAAAACACAAGACACAAGAAAGGGCATCCAAGCAGATCCAAGAAAAAATACCACTAGTAATATTCCAAGGAGGGGAATAAGAAGTCGAATGAGGGGAAGGATAAGAAGATGGTAGACACTCCAAATCAATGCAAGGATCCTAGAAACCATTGTAAGCATTGCAATATTGATAGTCAAATGGGGGAAAAGTGTTGGAAACTACACCTAGAGATGAACCCAAAGAACTGAAAGAAAGTTGCAAAAAAAATAATATTCTTTCCACACATTAGAGAAATTAGGTCAAGAGCACCTCCGATGTGGATGATAACGTTTTCTTCACATCAATGCACGAGGAGGTTCTAAGTATACTTAATCATCCAGAATATAAGGATATGAATAAACAATTCCACATCAAGATCCATGTCAAGAAGACCAAGATAAACACTCTATTTGACTCTTATTCAGATGATAATCTCATAGCAATGAATCTAGATAGAAATATTGGATTGGAGGTTCATGATCATCCCAACCCCTATCCACTGTGTTGGGTAAACAATCTTGCACATATCAAGGTAACAAAATAGTATAAGATTAATTTTTTGTAAGTGCATACATTATTGATGTAGTGGTGTCAGACATAATACCCCTAGATGTGTGTGGTGTAGTGTTTGGGAACCCCTACATGTATATTAGGGATGTAATATTCATGGATAGAGAAAAATTGTACCTCCTGATCAAGGATGAGATGTCCTACATAATAAACACACATAAAGGTAAATCAAAAATCTCATCGATAAGTGCCAACTAAGGCAAGAATTTTATTAGTTCCTGTATAAATTATGTTTTACTTTTCTTAATAGAAAATTAATTTAATGATGAGTCCATAAGAGTAAAGGCATCCCTAGGTGAGTGTAATAAAGAAAAGAAACATTCGTTGGAGGAGTTACTACAAGCATACCGAGGAGTGTTTCATGAGCCTAAAGAGATACTATCTAAGAGGGAATTCAAGCATGAAATATAGTTATTTCTAGTCTCTCCATTGGAAAACATTGGGTTGTATAGAGAGACCATTCTAGAAGCAAATGAAGTGAAGAAGTAGTTGCACTAGTTGTTGGAGCATGGAGTGATTCAACCGAGCACCTAACCTTGTGGGTCACCCATCATTATAGTACTCAAGAAGTATGGTATTTGGAAGATATGTATTGATTATAGAGCTTTAAAAAATATTACACTCAATAATTGGTACTTTCTATAGAGGATTGATGATTTGTTAGACCGATTGTAGAACTCCAAGTACTTCACCAAGTTGGATATGAAACTAGGATAGCACTAGGTATGTGCCAAATAATAATAGACCTATAATACCACCTTAAAGATAATGCAAGGTCTATATGAAAGGTTTTTCATGCCATTTAGCTTATGTAATGCATCAACTACATTTATGAAGTTTTTGAATGATGTATTATACCCATATTTAGATTCATTTTTTTATAATATATTTGGATTGTATATAGGTTTACGACTCTACCTAGGAAGACAACATTTCACTTCTTATGATGTTGTTATAGACCCTGAAAAAGAACCACTTGCTGGCTAATTTCCAAAAACTTGAGCTTCCTCAGCATTGAATGGTGTATTTGGGGTATGTGATTGTTGGAGCGGAACTAAATATAGATTCCCCAACATATGGATACCATTATTAAATGGCTAGTTCTTACAACTACCACTGAAGTTAGGATCTTTTTTGGTGAAACACAATACTTGAAAAAGATGATAGATTCCTTTTCAACAGTAGTTGCACCACTCCACACCATAACAATTAGTGGTAAGAATTTCCAATGGGGGAAGAATCAGTAGAAGAATTTCAATGAGATAAGAACAAATATTAATCAAGATCCATTTTTCACATTACCAAACTTTAAAAACCCTTTCAGAGTGGAGAAAAATATAAGTGGGTATGTGATGGGAGTAGTTTTGATGTAGGGAGAAAGGAATGTATTTTAACATTCTAAAATATTTCATGGGGAAGTTATAAACTACCCTACCTATGACAAGGAAATCTATTCCTTGGTTCAAACTCTCAAGACGTCGAAGCACTATCTGATGGGAAATGAGACAATCATCCACACAAATCTCTGATTACTATAATGATTGCAGGCCTAGAGTAAGATACAACAAACTAGACATTACAAGTGGATGTGGTGTTTTCAACAATTTCATTTAGTCATCAAGTATAAGAAAGGAAACACAAACACGATTGCATACAATGATATGTTAAATTGGATGAATGATTCAAGGTACTTTCACAATGAATTTGAATATGGTGTAAAAGTAAGAAATGTAGGAAAATGAATCATATTTTCGAATATATAATTTATATTTATATAAATAATGTGTGATTGTGTTAAATTTTATATTTCGTAACAATGTATGTTATTTTGCATGAAAAATATAATGCATATGTTTCTTTTAGTGCTAACATGGAGTACCTGCATGATGGAATTTCCTTAAAAAAATTTAGAATTGCAGAGAACACAATATTCTTGTGCATATATATTTAAAAATATATATATATATATATTTAATTTTATATCTATTTTTAAATTATGAAAGTCATTATATCCTTCAAATTACAATACCTTCCATTAGTGCTAAGTAGAAAGGTATTAAGATTATCAAACAATTTTTTTATTTATTTTTATCTTTTATTGTAGATGTTAGCTTTTACTAGTGCAATGTATAACTTATTTTAAAAATGGTTATGGTGAAAAAACATTATAAAAAAAATTAAATATGTATGTATTTTAAGGCTATGATATAGGCGAGGAGAAAAATATATTGAAAATGGAAAACTATATTTATTTTAAACAAATTATGTATTTTGAATTATCATATTCGACTCTATATGTATTTGTAGTTTCATAGATATTGTATTTGTGTAGCCTATAGAAAAATAATGTC
>JASDQU010199077.1:0-11067 GCA_032191745.1 Picea mariana
TATATCCTATGTCTTGATATGCTTTGTGATATGTGATTTATGATTCATGTTGTGTATTTTCTTAGTGTTGTTGTTATAGTGTATGATGAATGCATATGATGTTGTTGCTTAGTGCTTAAAGGTATTGTGAATGCTAGATCTGAGCTAATGCTATGTGCTAAGTGATTGGAAGTGCTTGATATTTATTGTTACTGCATTGTTCTCTAATAAGGGTTTAACCTACGATGTGAATGAGACTCGCAAATTAATGCATGTTGTTGTTTAAGTGTTCTGCTAAGTTTTGTAATCACATATATGTGTCCCAGCTTGGTTGTAGACACCTGAGTCCTGCAAACCCCCCTGCCTCTACCTCGGGTGAGACTTCATCTGCTTCACAGGTGTTGCCGAAAGGGACGGTAGTTAGGGTTTTGTTGGTATGTTGTTGAAGCGTTGACCCCTGGGTCTTCCCCTTTGCCAACAAATGGTTACGTTGTTGGGACCTGAAACTGTGATTGTTGGGAATTGAAGAAAAAAAAAAACTTTATGTGTACATCAGTTGTTGTAGTGCGCAGTATTCTACTTGGCTTGTGAAGCTCTGTGCTAAGAAAGATCTTAAATCTTTTTTCTCTGGTAAGGATAAGATAAGTGGAATTTTTTTTTCTTTGAAAGTATGAGTCTAGGTATGTTTGATATATTTTTTTCTAGTCTGAAAACTAGGGCATAGTTAGAAGAAAAAGTTGATATGAATAAATTTTATAGAAATAGAGAAAGATATGTTATTCCTATGCAAAGAAAGAATTTTTGGACTAATAAGTGGATGCAGGAACCTAGAAAGAATTTTTGTAGATTGCAGGTCCATCACTGTGATCCCACTACGTAGTACATGAGAGGTTCAGGATCGTTTAAAAGAAAGAGAGGATTGACATTGTGTTATAATTGTAGAAGACCGGGACATCGTGATAAGGAATGACCTAGTATAGGTCCTATGTGTCTTTGTTGTAAAGCTATTGGTCATAAGGTTGAGGATTGTCCAAGAATGATTGCTAAAGTTGAAAAGATGAACATGAGACAAGAAAACTCTGAAGAAAGTCAAGAGGCTAAGAGCATGTTGGGGAATCATAAAGAGAAAGAATTAGAGAAGCTCAGACTATGTTAGTACAATTAAAAGAAGTAATGGAGGACAACAAGGATGCCAGTTTCTCAGAGATATTGAAAGAAAAAAAACGCATAGTTACAAGGATAGAATACTTCAACATAGACTGTGTATTGGATGAAGAAACACATGTGAATATTATGTTAGAAATCACTTGGGAATTTTTGGGAAAGCCTACTATGATACCTTCATTGGGAAGGATAGGCTTGTTTAAAGGAAATATGATAACCTTATGTGGAAGAGTTACTAATATACCTATGAGTGCCCATGAAACATCAATAGAAGAGGACTTTGAATTTATTAGGTTTGTTGAGAACAATGCCACTTTTCCACTTTTATTAGGAAAGACTTGGATTGAGAAGGATCAAATCAAAAGGAAAGCAGAGGAGGAATCTACAAAACAAAAAAATCAAGAACTAAGGGACTTCATAGCTATAAAAATAGAGTGACTAATAGAAGAACAAGAGAATAAGTTGAAGAAATAGAGGACCAGAGAATTAGTTGTCAAAGTTGAAAGAACACACGAAGGATTATACAACCTGTCCATGAAAGAAAGAAGTATAGCCACCCCAAAAATAGTAAGAGAAGGGACATTAGCCGTAGAATCTATAAGAGTGCATCAATAGTGCGAAGTTATTTCACCAGGAGAGAATAAGAATACAAATGGGAAGAGGATTCCAGAAATTATTAGAGAAGCTCAGATCACTGGAAAGAAGGCCAGGAAGCTATATAAAAAGAAAGTTAAGCTGCAGGAAGCTACAGAAAATAGAAGGAAGACTTCGGAGGAGGCCAGTCTACATAACTTGAACCTCAACAGAATAGCATAACCACGCAGAATGGGAATTCACCACGACAAATCAATATGACTGTTGGAGGTGCCTCAACCATTAGAATAATGCTTCGGAACGGCTAGAAATGCAGTTATTGATGGAAATATTGTCGTTGGACTGTTGGAACTGCGTCATAACTGATAGATTCACATTGATGGATGCATTCCTGCATGTTAGAGGAATCTGTTACGACGCTTGCTTATTTAACCCATCAGACGCTGCACCGGGACCACTTTTTGCTATCCATAAATATCCAACCTAACAGAGAATCCATTGTTTCATTTTGTGATTTCTAGATCTCGCCATCCATTTGATTACCTCTCTTGTCCATTAACCTACCCGATCTATTTGGTTACAAGTGTGAATTTTGGGCAAACATAGCGCATTAGAGAAGTCTATGGAGGAGATTCTCATGGAGCTCATGGCCAAAAGAGTTATATCTATAGGATTACAAGTGTCATCGACTAGAGGATTGCAAGCATTCCCATCGACTGGATGTCGTTCTAGTCGTACCTCTACTGAGAAGCACAACAAGCATCGCAATGATCTAGCTAATGTGAAGCAGATCCTGTCAATCCTGCTAGAGTACATACCGCCTTTGGTTGGCGCGGTTAACCACAATAGTATCCCATGTGAATTCGAGTATACGTTGATCACTGTGTACATCCCGAAGGAGATACATGTAGTTGGACCCCAGTTAGGACACATTCCATCTCTGAAGAACAACAATTTCAACCTTGGCGACAAGAAGAACTATGTGATGATCACACCACATAGGTATCTGATGAAGACGACTGGGAAGAAGTCATGCATAGTCTCCCAACCGTGCATAAAGGAGCTTGCACAGTCCATGATCTTGAATGTAATGAAGATTCCTCACTTTGGATGACATTAAGAGGTTAACACTTGCATTAAACTCCTCCTATCATGCTACCATGGAGGATATATGTGGCTCGAAAAGCGTGTTACTGTGGATCTGGCGTTGATCCACTTGATCATGGGGTTGAGCATGCAGGGACCAAACCCTCACCAGTTCTACCCAGAGAATAATTTAGATTGCTCCCTGGCACAACGCATAAAGGAGGATTATGGCAATGTAGAAAAGGGAAAGCGAGGCTATAAGGTAGCCTCCATACAGGATGGCGTAGTGAGAATATATTTTCAGCTTATAGCTGGCAAGCTCATCAGAAAGAACTATCTGACACAGGTCATTGGATTTGTAGTAGACCTCGCAAGGAAGTGTGTAGAAGGAATGCAAATGAACTGGGCAAGTTACCTCGTCAATGAGCTCGAGAAGGATTGTCCCGAAGTGCAGGATCAAAGCTACAAATTCCATTTCAGTTGGTTAATGGTACTGATCACATTTGTTGCTTAGAAGATGATGGAAGGAGCAACATTTCAGGAAGTTGAGCCATCGGAGCCATTTGTCGCGAGGTTCTCTACCTTGTGGTATACGAATGACATGTTGAAGTAGTGGCAGTCGAACATTGTCTTCCATGCTTACTACTAGCAGCTAAAGCGTGCTATTGAGGCATTTCCATGAATGAACCTGAACACATTGCATCAGTACATATCGCTAGTGAAGTTCCACACAGATTGACACTTTATTTATATTAGTTCGCGTAGGGATGAAATAAAGGAGGAGTTGCAGTCCTATTATAAGCTGACTGATGAAGACATGGAGGAGATCACCAAAGAATGGAAAGCATATTTCCTTGTACTGGTGGAAGATGCAGAACTCTATGACCCTGACATCATCGGAATTCCCTTGGTCACCCGAGTCAAACATGATGGAAAGACTAGAGCAAAGAAAAAGAAGAAAAAGGAGGAAGTGCAGAACATAGAAACTGATGAGGAGGACAATGCCTTAGAGGAAAGTAGGCCTGACTCACTTGCAAGAGGAGGAGGAGATGAAGTGAACCAAGAAAAAGGAGGGGAATAAGGATAAAAGAAAGACAAGGGAAAATTTACACTGCTGAAGGTCCCCCCTATAGAGGTCGAAACATCGAAGAAAAGGAAGATTTCTCCACATAAACCCTCAACAAGAAAGAAGACCCGTGCCAATAAGCCTGAGTCGAAGAATGTGCTCACAGTGGATGATGTCGATCTCATCATCACAGCTGTGGAGGACTCTTCAGAGGATATCTTGCAGAGACATGGAGTGAAGAAGGATATGTTGTATGAAATAATAGACAAGGATATGAAATACATACAACAAGCCATCCATTCGAGTCGTGCAGTACCTACTATGCCTTCTTCATCGAAAATTGTATAATTGGGGGATGAGCCCGCCCAATTACGAAGATTAGCAAATGCAACAGAGGCTCGACTTCAACGATTCTAAGAAGAAAAGGAACATGCTATAGAGGCCTTGAAGCAAGAAAAGGAGGAGGTCTTAGAGAAACTTCGAGTTGTGAAGAAGGAGAAAGATGAAATTTGGGTGAAGTTCGAGCAGAACAATGTGAAGATATAGGAAGAAAAAGACCAGTTTCTCGCAGAGCAGACTGTGGTCAAAGAAGTGGTAACTATTGGTCGTGTTTGACCACTTTTGGGACTTCAACAGGTTGGTCGAAGATGGAGTGCCCAGGCAGAGCTGAGATCACGGGATCTCACTCATTTTGCAGGCTTGTAGACCCAGTAAAGGATTTATTACAGTTTATGTAACAGGTTATGGGATGTCGGCCCATGGGTTTACCTATGTTTAGGCCTTTTTGTAAAAGTATATATAGGAAGGAATGTAATGTAGAAAGTACTAGTGACTATTTGTCCTAGTGAAAGAGGTTGTAAGTTGCTTTGTGTAGACAGACTGTGTAAAGTACGGCTCTGTGCTACTAAGGAGTTGTCTCTATGCCTTGACCTAATTTTGGGAAGGAGGATATAGCGCATTGTGCGCAGATCTCCTATCCTCAATGGAGTTAGCTCTCTGGATTTGTGCATAGGAGCAGATAAATGTAAGAATATTGAATACTTATAAAGAATAAGAAGAAGTTGGTGGACATAGCCCCCTATTGGGGTGAATCACGTATATCCTGTGTCTTGATATGCTTTGTGTGATGTGATTGATGATTCATGCTATGTATTTTCTTGGTGATGTTGTTATAGTGTATGATGAATGCATATGATGTTGTTTCTTAGTGCTTAAAGGTATTTTGAATGTTATATCTATGCTAATGATATGTTCTAAGTGATTGGAAGTGCTTGATATTTATTGTTACTGTGATGTTCTGTAATAAGGGTTTAAACTGCGATGTGAATGAGACTCATGAATTAATGCATGTCGTTGTCTAAGTGTTCTGCTAAGTTTTGTAATCACAGATCTATGTCCCATATTGGTTGTAGACACCTGAGTCCTTCAACCCCCCCTGCCTCTATGTCAGGTGAGACTTCATCTGCTTCACAGGTGTTGCCTAAAGGGTCGGTAGTTAGTGTTTTGTTAGTGCGTTGTTGAATCGTTTAACCCTAGTTCTGCCCTTGTGCCAACATATATATGTATAGTCTTTTATACATTTTTGTCTTTTTCATTTTATGTACGTGCAATTATTTATGTCTTCTTTTTAACTGCAAAAGATTCCAAGTGAATTAGAGGTTTACTTTGGGTTTGCAGATGGCTCTAGTCGACACAATTGGAGGCTTGCTTCCATAACTTGGGTGATTTTCACATGTGGAGGCTAGTTACTATCTTCTGGAGGTATTTGTATAAGCAATGCAACCAATAATGTTGTTGAGTACAATGCAGTGATATAATTACTACGCGATGCTTTGTCACATGGTATTTATCACCTCCGGGTTTATTTAGATGCTCAATTGATTGTGTCCCAGTTAAATGGGATTTACTACATTTATGATCCCACTCTTCATCGACGATTCCTTAGGGTATGCCTATTAGAACGATATTTTGATTATATTACTTATATTCATGTTCCTACAATATTTAATCATTTAACCGATACTCTAGCTAATCAATTTTTAGATTGGCATGTTTCTCACATGTAAAAGTAAAACACACACATACACATGTAAATACATTTGTAAAAAAATGCCATCCATAAAATAGGAAAGATGTATACATATATGTGTGTGTGTGTGTGTGTGTGTGTGTGTCTATCTGTGTGTGTGTGTGTCCAAAAATGGTGTCATGAGTAGAAAGTGGGCATGAAAGCCTCAAAATTATTCGGTATACATCATTGGGCTTAAGCCCTAAAAAATATAGTATGAAAAGTTCCCTTGGGAAATAATTACTACAACACTATATAAGGTATAGGCCTATTGGTCCTGCTATAGTGGAAAAAAGTGTTTGCAAGATGCCAAAATAACTGGACCCAGGTCCGAGGCACCCCTAATACATGTGGTTTCATATTCGAGGGAAGATACTTGATCTCGACCATAGGAACTGAACAAGTGAGAGAAGTGAAGTTCCTTTCTACTCGTCCTAAGAATCTATCATCCTCTCTGGTTGGGGGTCCTTTTGAAGTTGTTTCTTCTCCTATTGTTGTTGGACCTTCCTCTGGTCGAGGACAACACTTGGTCCTAAGGAAGTCTGTCAGTTGAAATGGTCCCACATTTGTATATAACAGATCTTTAAATTAGTAATCTGACACACACATAAAAAGGATATATATATATAAAAATTTAAAAATTTAACTTTAAAAATGTGTTACCTATATCGTCGCACTCGTCGCCAGGGGGCACAAGCATGTCAAGATCTCTAAGGAAGCTTATCCCTGCATAGGGATAGTCCTATATCACTGGAATGTAATGGGTCCACCAGTCAAAGAATTTATCATCAAACGCTTCCTGGGTCCTTCCTCCACCCTGTCTAGGTAGAAAAACTTCCCACCATCACAATGTCGGGAAAGACGCAATATGCTCTCGTACTGTATCTCTCTCGGGATAATATCGAGCACCCTCTCAAAGAAAAAGGAGCATAAAATGGTACCAAACCCGAAGTTCTTGTTTGTGTTCCTACGACACTCTCTGAGCTATCTCTTCATGCATACTAGCATGGTAGTACTCCAATCAAACATGGTAGCCTCTAAACACTGGACTACATAGTGCATATGTGCATGAGAGGCTTGATGGAGTGTTGTGGATCCCGTAATCTTCCCTATCATGAAAACAATAATGTGAAGGGAGAGGCTGGTAATATTGTGAATCAGCACTGGCGAACCTAATTTCTCAGTACCAACCTCACAATACATATTGATGTAGTCATCAATATTATATGGACACAGAGGAAAGGTCCTCAAGTTGAATAGTTCTCCTCTTATGGAGAGGTCGGTCAGGAAGTAAATGTCCTCTATATTCGAGGTCAATGATTGACCCTCCATCATAAAATCCTTTGCATCAGGATGCCAATACTCCACTAGAGCATTGAGAAACCTCGGTTGTTCCCTCATGAATGGATGCTAAAAAAATTTCTATAAGCCACATTGTTTTAGCATAGCGATGGCCATAGGATCCTCCTCGACCAATACATCCAACTCTTCATGTTCCCTCTATCTCCAGTGAACATACATCCCGTCACATGCACAAGTCGGAGAGGTTTTAGTCTTCACTTATTTAATTTGGAACTTCAAAGAGGGTGTATGAAGATTGTCTTTAGGATAGTCACGTATGTACATGGGATGATTATTACTCTACATGCGTACATACATGGTTTGAGCATGGACATCCTGCATACACACAGTCACGACCCTTTTTCAAGGGTGTGCCCCTCCTAAATACAAAATTAAATGTAAATTAATGAGCTAAAAAGAAAGAGGGGATGATTTGTACTTACTTGGTCCAAGTGTGAGGGTTTTTCGTCCATCGTAGCTCTAGAAATTCATGTTTTGATCAAAGGGTTTTTTTACTTATTTTATTAATTTGCAAATTGCAATGGTAAAAATGAGTTGTCCACCTCTATTTATAGACTTTTTTGGCCCTTTTTCCCTAATTTGGTCCCCTTTTCACTTTTTCTGGCTTGGTGGCTACTTGAGTTCTTTTTTGAGTTATCTTTCGATCATTCTGAAGGACTTGTCCTTTCATTTTGGTAATTTTTTTAGATGGGTTACACTCATATCGTCCCATGGTAAATGTAATTTTTTCAACTTTTGCATATAGGTTAGGTTGTCACTCTCATCTTTCTGCATATTTTTTTCTTTTCCTCTTTTCCATAAGATCTATCCCACAAAAGTGTGACTTGGAACCTTCTATGCTACTTTAGAAGTGTCGTAATTAGGTGGTGGAGCCTATCTATACATGGAATCCCTAGGTAGATCCTTTGTTGCATTTTGACGTCCATGCTGTGAGTTTTGACTATAGGCTTGGGAGTCCTTGTTAGTTCCTCCATGATTACATATTGAATCCTCATTCTTCTTGATAATCATCATTCCTGGCCTTACCCACGAGACTCCATAATGAGCACGGTTTGTTGTCTTTCAAGATCGCTTTAAATTTCGAAAGAAACATCAAGCAATATTGTATTTATTCTTTTCGATCTCGTCTAGATTACTTGAGAAAATTATCCCCCCCTAGATTCTTCTTTAATCCCTTTTTAGACTCAATAAAATTGAAAAGATTGTTGAGAGATCTTGTTTCCCTTCACACTCGCCGGACTCAAATTTGAAGGCACATATATGTCTGGAAGTAGTTTACCCCTTTTCGGTCCGGAAGATTAATTGTACGAATAAAGGTATGCTCTAGGAACTTCGGTTCACTAGAAGAGTATTTCAGGCATAAGTTTAACCCTTTTTCGACCCTAAGGGACTAAATTTTTTTAAAAAGGAACACTCTCCTTGGTTTTGGTTTATCTCTTTTTGGGGCCTTAGAGATTACTTACCAAAAAAGAACCCCCTCGGAGTCCATAGTTAAGCTCTTTTCAGACTCCCTAAATATGAAAAGATCACTGAGTGACCTTGTTCCTTTCACACTCGTTAAATTGGTTCAGTAAGAACATCTATTTGGCATGAATTTAAACCTTTTTCTATCCAATAGATTATTTTGGAAAAAGGTATGCCTCGAGAGACTTGTCTCACTGGGAGAGTTCTCCTCAGTTATATTTTATAATTTTTCGAGCTAAGCAGACTAAACCTAGAAAAAGGTTGTGATTCCATAGTTAATCTCTTTTCAAACTCCTTAAAATTGAAAATATTGTCAAGTGATCTTGTCTCAATCATACTCATTAAAATGGTATTGAAGAGAGGTCTTTTCAACATAATTTTAACCATTTTCGAACCGACTAGACTAACTGTGAAAAAGGAATCATTGCAGTCTTCTTTTATCATTTTCTTAGAATGTCTAAATGTGAAAAAACTACTAAGCTTACCTTCTCTAGGCTTGTAAAAATTCACATGGAAGGAGTCTTGTTGTGTCACGCTTAATCACATTCCAGGTCTCATCTTTGTGTCTTTGGCCTAATGTCGGCTCCATTTTTCTCTCAATTGAACCTTTAAAATCATTCCTTATACGCAAGCCTTGCAACACTTTTTCCCTTGCGATATGACACCTTGAACCATGGAGTAATTTTCCCCGAGTGTCTTTATCCTAGACATCTCTCCTTGCCTTGAGAATCAGTATGTTCCATGCGCTTGGAACCATTGTGCTTGCCTGTGACACTCATTTCTCCTTTGTAATGTAGAATTATTTTGTTCTTTTTCAATCTCATTAAAAATTTGAAAAAGACAAAAAAATCAAATATTCCAAAAAGAGGGGATGAGATATATCAATTCTTTTTTCAGCATCAAGATAGTCTCCCCTGGACAAATCACATCCTTTTGTTTGTTCGCCAAGCATTTGGATCTAGTATGAACTTAGGAAGTTGTTCTCACTACATAGAGATGAGTCCTCCTCCATTTGGTTACTCTTCCAAACATATGGAGAGTTTGAGGTGCCTCCTGCAACACAAACTTATGTCAATGTTACTCTTCCCGATTCTAATCATATTTCTTTCTTTTTTCCAAGGGATGTTTTATCCAACCTGAGTCGGCCATTCTGCTATTTGTCTCTTCAATTTCATGAGTCGATCATCCCGTGAGTCCAGTCAAGTATGGATTCAAAATTGATGAAGTTTTTTGCCTAATGATCGAGATCCTCTAGTATTTCCCCAACGGTATGTCGAAGACCTCAGAGTAGTGAGTCTTACACTCATATTATACTCCTACCTGAGATGTTGAAGATCTTGAAGTTTTTGCTAGATCTATGAAGTCTTCATCTCCAGCCACAGGCGTTGATGCTTCTTGAATATGCATATTATATTGTAATTGAATATCATCGAATGATTTTGAGATGTAGATCCACTGTGTATTTCTCACGGATACACTTTATATAGACATTTCTATGACATGGATCTACAATGTACTTGATTGGGATCCATGATTAGTTCAACCCAAGCATGGGTATGCCTGCCTTGGAGAGATTATTATTGTTTTTCATATAGTAACCTCTCGAACTCTGGTCCCAGGCTCACTCGACTATGTGCCTTCCCACTGGTAAAGATATTGTAATGTGTTTCAGACATCAGTTTCTATTATGACCTCACACATTAGGGGGCATCTATTATAGCCTTAAAATTCCATACCTATGCATACATGGCATTGGCCTTTCTACTTGCACAATTTGCCAAATTATTGTTGAGGATATCTCTTTAAAAAACCATTTTTTGGAGCATGTACGCGTCCTGTTGTGCTACTTCATGCGTACATACACTAGTTGCATACTAGAAATCCTATGTACATATGCTAGATGCGTACTAAAAACCCCGTTTTTACCTCCAAAAGTTGCAAAACAGAAAAATTTGCAAGGAATTTGACAAAGTTTACCGGATATTGAGGGTTTTCCAACCAATTCACCCATTGTAGCCCATCCCCAAACCGAATAACTATCCTTTTTTCATATAAAAGGAGGTCTTGGGGTCCCATTCCAACATCAATCATTACAACAGAGAAACTCTGCCAAAATCCCTTCCCCTTTTAGCCCAATCTTTGCAGCTCTTTCTAAGATTTGGCCTCAGCATTCCCCCTCCATCCCTCTCCCCATACAATCCCTTCCCTACTTTTCGATGATATTAGCTTATTGTGAGAGGTATTACGGGAATGATGCACTTGGAGCAGTAGTAAGAGGAGCTCA